>OMOT01079671.1:0-13548 GCA_900312575.1 Acanthochaenus luetkenii
AACAGTCCCAGGCACTCCAGAGTGCTGACAGCAGTGCGTTTAAGGGGAATGGAAGAAGGAAGCAACAATATTCTCACAGGGGATTCAACCGCAGCACAGCTGTCTTAACATCGCCCCCGCCCTCCCCCCGTTTCCCTGCAGGGGAGGTGGGCGTGGGGGTGAGGGGGTGGAGTCAGCATTGTGATTCTATGAGCTAGTTGTCCCGCCGGGCTTTGCTCCGCTGGCACCAATGGTGTGGCCGCTGGCCAGGGTGGGCCACCATGGAACTTTGTATTTAAGTGCAATGGATTTTTTTTTGTAGTTGACATTTTCTTCATCCTGCTGACGCAGCAAATGGTTTCCCGTAACAAACCAGGCTTTGGTTTCGGCAAGAACTCTATTCTCTGCTTAGTGGCAGTGTGTTAGAAAAAGAGGGTGACATGACAGAGGAAGAGGAGACTGCTGCCTCTGACCCAGGTCTCCTACATTTGGCTTTTGTTTTTGGAAAGAGTGAACGTAACCACACATTCAACATTTCATTCATTTGATTTGGCAAAAAAACATATCAGACTTAAGAACAGACTAGACACTTTGTTATTCTCATTTTCTGACTCGGGGTATCAGACCGGTGGTGAAGAGGATGGCTGTGCGCCCGGCTCCGGCGTCTCTGTGCGCCACGAACCCATAACGCATCATTATTCTATAACCTTGTGATATCCAGTCCAAGTGCTTCAACACCTTTAATGTATTGCAATTATTTGGGACAAATTGGGGCTCTGCTAAACGACGGCAATACACTTAATTTAGACTAATTCACACCATATGAGCCTATAGCATTAAAGACCGTATTTTAGTATCTGACCATGCTAAGATGTCTCAATGTGGAACCATAGCCGATGGTATTAGTGAAACCACTGTATCACATTGATGTGGCCAATCATTTTAACTACTTCTTCACATCTATAGCTAAAAATGTGTCTTAGCTTCCCGTCCTTCCCTGGGCTATTTAGTCAAGACATTGTATGCTAATTCTGCCCTTTGCAAGATGAGCTGAGTCACACTTTTACGCCGCCTTCTCTATTTTCAATCAACCCAGTTTGATGTCTATTCTCGTTCCACGTAATACTTAGTGAGAAAACTGTCTTCCTTTCTGGAACGGTGTCTCTTGGCTCCTGGCAGCGTGATGTTGATGACACAAAGGCTCCTCTGTGTCACTTGGCTGTGATGCAGCAGTGTGGAGTCACACTCTCCTCCACCCATCTGGTTCAGGGCGTGCTGCGCTGCTTCCTCACGCTATCTCGTTTCAGAGGAACATGGCGAAGGCGTGTGGGTTATGGAATGTATGCAAATGTTAGTCAGCGTGCGTCATGTGTCGGTAAGAGTGACCTGCAAACCTGCAGAGCGTGAGGATGAATTGCACATGAATATCTCATCGTGAAGCTGAGCAGACACAAAAGACAGAAGAATCATCATCATCGATAAACAGGCAGTGTTCCAGCTGTGTACCCAAGTGTTTCTGCTATTTATGACGCTTTGTACAGTGTTGTTGCTCTTATTGCATGATGTCCACACTGGTGAGTTATTTCCACTAATAGCGCCACAAGTTTGCAGAAACATGCCCCGTCTTGGTGCGTGCAACATGCACTCCACATGTTCAGTAATGCATGCGTGTGTTCATGCTCACCAGAATCTAACGGGACATGAACGTGTATATGATCACAGACGACGGAGACACCAGTGCTTCACTGTGGGCTGCCCTCATTTGGCGCGACACTCCCTGTAGTGCTAGCCTAATTAGCCAACATAAGAAGACTATAACCACACTATTTCAATTATTTTTAGTTAACATTTATGGAGGAGAGCGCGCCAGAGACCAGAAACTAGGATTATAAATGATTTGAATAGGAGAGCTCCGGGTGGGGTTGGGGGATGAAATGCTGATCCAGTGTAGTGGAGCTCCCCCTCCACCCCCTCTGGTCCTGTATCCACCACACTGGGGGACGGGGACTCAATACCAGCTCTGAGTCTAATTAATTAGGCCGAACATATCCTGGCCAGAGACTTGACTAGGGAGCCCTGCTAGTCCAGCTGCACCGGGCAGAAGAGAGAGGGCAGGGGAGGAATTATCTCAAATGATCTGCTGCAACAAACGGCAATTAATCTCACCGTGGAATTGTTACACCCTCCCGCCGTTTCCTTGCGATAGGCCACATCATCAACCAAGACCTACAGGGATTTGGGGGGTGAGATTGTTAAACGATGATTCACGCTAAACCCATGTATGTCTCTCTCTCTCCCTCACACACACACACACACATCACAAACATTGCACAATCCCTGTTGAAATAAATATGCTCAGGTTCTACTGGATCCATGTGTTGGGTTGGGACGGGACATGTTTCTACACGTCTGGCGTCAATACAATGCTGTCGCCGCAGAAGCATTTTAGTAGTTAATCAAATAATGCACAAAGCTGAAGCATTATATTTGTTAACTGACAATTGCATTGTGGAGAATTACTATATCTAATAATACACTTCTTAACCACAATATATGCCCGAATTCAGGAATACTCATGAGTCTGAGGCGCCATGCCGTCACAGATGGTCTTGGTGCCTTATAAGCCGATTTCGGCCTGGCAGGTCAGCTTAGCCCTCTCTTGAGTCCTTATGCACCGTCACACTAGTTTCGGAAGGAAAACACACTACTACGGTACAATCAATCACATTAGATTCCCATTGCATTCTTCTATAAAGTGATTTGAGTATCTAATGGGGTCTTCAGTGTTAACCCCACCCCATCAACCTCAGCACCAACATGTTGGCCGCCCTGCCCACTATAGCTCCACTACGTAAACAGAGCAGCCTGAAAGGCCGCGAGGGGCCCCTGCATGCCTGTGGGAGTACGGGCTGTGCTTCTTGGTTTATGCTTGAAGGGCCGTAATCTTCCAGCTAATCTGGGGCTTGGAGGGGAACTCCCCTAGCAACGGAGGGCGAAACCGTTCAGGGGAACTGACACATGCTACACGACTTCGTTATTAAGGACTAGAAGGAAACGACACATACGACAGGGGATTTTGGTCACTTTTCCTCCACTTCCCATGCAATAAGCTTTAGTGGCTGTAGTTAACACTACCTCCATGTGTAATGTTCTGATATAACTAGCTAGGCCTTAACATCAGTAAGGTCTTATTACAGTATCACTGCATAGATCTACAGATGACTTTTACAATGGGGTCAAATACTATTTTGGGTGGTTTTGAACAAATGTTGCCCTCTAGTGCTCCAAAAAGGGAATGTTTGAATTTATGTCCATACCAGTCAAAAAGTGAGATCTGTGCAAGTGACAAGCCCTCCGGCAGTGACTCGTGCCAGGTAGCGCGGGTGCCAATTCTGGAGGAAGGTCTCAGAAGATGACATGCCTTGAACAATTCCCATCTACCACATAACAGTGTGTATCATACTAATAGAATAAACCATTGTATGTCTAACCAGGCACAACAGAATAAGCAGGACAGCGCTCAATAGCAGAAGCACAGTTAGTTGCATGTTTATTGCTTCTTGCGGTGTGCTGGACGTCCACACACGCTGAACAAACTACCGTGCTCTGCATGGAAAGAAAACGACAACAATTTACACGGCTAATCTTCAAGCTAAGCTATCGACATGGATACCAGTCTCCCCAGGAAACCGCTGTTTATCATAAAGATGCCCGCCATGTAAAGTACACTACCTTCGTAACAATACGCACACACAGACCGGTGATTTAAACTTGGTGCACATGGACAAGAATTTTGACAATTCAATCATTTACAAAACAAAACAAAAAGTTTACTCACATCAAGGATCAGGATAATTACATTAGGTGATTATATTTGAGAATATTTTTCTTTTTATACAACGTTACAAATTAAATATTCGTTACTGGCCATCACAGTCTTATTTCCATGTGGTATTGAGGTGGAACATTAACAATTATAGACAATTCATGCACTCGCACGAGCGCACTGACCCAAATGTACACACACAAACTTAGACTTTCCGTCGGATGTGAAGGATGTGGATGTCTGGACAGCTAAACTCTGGGTCTTGCTTGTCTAAAGGAACCTCCTCACAGTTGAAGGTTTGTTGCAGCAACTGAAAGGATAACACAGAAGGCCACAGTAAGTCACAGAGACGCGAGAAGAACACCTCAACTTTAATTACAAACGGAAGACACGGTTAAGTTCCCACCTCAAAAAATTGCCTTTCCACTTTTGGGTTGACACCGACAGTGCGTTGCTCATAGCAGCAAATAATGCAGGTCTCTGGTCCAGCAAGCAGTTTCAAGCTTTCCACCAATGGTCCAATAGACTTTATGGGGATAGGTGAACATATTGCCATCAACAAATGTAACGTTAGTCCAACAATCCTAGTTTGTGCCGTTTTAACATGATGCGGTGCATTCTGGGAAAGGACCGTGTTCTGATTGAAATGTGCGATCAGAGAAATAAGTACACCTGTTCATAATAGATGCAGTCTGCCATAAGGACGTAACGTGGCGGTGGCAGGAAGTCGGACACATCTTCACCCCTTTTTTTGTAAAAGAAGAAGAGATGGAGATTTAGCATTTTGGTTAATGTCTCATGTGCCGAGCATGCGACTTGGGGATGTTGATCTCAAAGTGCAATCCACAAATAACATGAAAGATAAAAAGTACAGGTAGCTTACAAACCATTTCAGTACCTTGGCAGTAATGGATCCACTACTGATAAGAGCCAGGTTTTCTTGGATATTCACGTTCAGGAGAGTCTGCAGGTCCTCCAGGTCTGTCACTGTAACTTGAGCTCTATTGGATATGACAGACAGTAATGACATGTACCTTGAGGGGGGGCTTTGGGGTATGGATATAAAATGTCCCTGCTGTTGTGTAATGGTTGTAATAACGAGATGGCGGCTCGTCTTTTGACCAGGCTGCCATCTACAAAAGGTGTGGCTGTCGTCTCACCCCAGTGTTGCTGCCATGAGGCCAACAGCGCCCGTACCAGCTCCCAACTCCAACACACTGCTGTCGGCCCAGGCGTTCACTCCGGAGGCGGCGTCATAAAACTGCGTCGTTTCTAAATATTTGGCGAGCACGATGGCCGCGTCCCAGACCACGCAGCCCACGTCTCCCTTGTAGCACTGCTTCAGTTTCAAAACACAACCGTCGTTTTTCTCAACTTCCCTGACAAAGTAACAAAACTGTTCCGCGCCAGACGCCATGTTGACCGTACCGACCGTTTTCCTCTTTCCCTCCAACTTGGCAGTTCCGGTGGCTCCCCTTCCACTTCCTCTTTGGGGACGGCTTATTTGTTTTCTTCTTCGTGGCTTTTACCGGCGGTACACATCCTCCCTCGTTGTATTGCCGCCATCTACTGGTTTAATAAATGACTAGTAATTCAATAATTTCCACTTAAACCTGTATCCTTCAAGAAAACAATCACACTCCCATTCGCATTCTCTGCTCATCTTAACACCGTGTTCATTGTGTTCACCTTCTTTTGAATCTGAGACTAAATGTCTTCCTTTTCTTTCTCCATTCCTGCCATTTGTACATTGCTGCCTTTCCCCCCCATGCTATTTCTTTTGGCTTCTGACTCAGCACGGTGTGCAACTGGAGTGCGCAGCCGCAAACCCCGCAGGTGCGCAATTAGTGGCTCTCGTCGTTGTCCGCGGTTGTTTGCTAGCTAGGCCTGTCGTCGCACCTTTTCCTGTCCGTCGCACCTTTTCCTGTCGTCGCCATCATACGTTAACTGACTCCAGAGCTATGGACCGTAGCAGCACCGAGGAGGTAACGACAGGCGGCGACACCTCGGACTCTGGACGGAACCGGGTTCTGTTGCCCGTGGACAGAGGCGGACAAAACGAAACGACCTCACACGGTCCCGAATCAACGTCCTCTCCCAGTTTAGACGAGGCCAGTACGAACTCTAGCCGTGGTCCGTCGCTTCCCCGAATGGCTGCAGGTGATCGTTAACCGTGTATTGATAGCTAGAGCAGTTTAAGCTAACGTCCGTCCGCTGGTCTTTCACTGTCTGGAGCCGTGGGTCGTGGGACCACTGGCAATGAGAGCCGAGACAGTCAAAGACCATGACGTGTCCATTTCAGATCTTAAAGTGAACTATAACCCTGAAGACCTAACGGTTATGCCTCAGGCCCACGAGTGATTTTGTTAAAAAAAAAGAAAAAAGGAGAGTGGTCCCATTCTTTGTTTTGATAGTGGAGAGGGAGACGGAAGAGAAAGCTCTGCCAGGGTTCAATTTCAAACCAGTGGGGTCACACTTGTGAGAAAGACTCCATCTCGGGGTGCTGCACTAAAAGTGACACCAACCTCACCCTCCTTGTGTTGACACAGGTCAGTTCAACCACAACTTCAGGCTGGGCAGTTCATCAGTCCCTCCATCTACTTCTGGCAGCTCCTCCTTCCTTGGAGGAACACCGAGACACAGGAGGACCCCGGGTTCTGCCGGGGCCACAGGCGCACACCCTGCCCGGACACCGCTGACCGAACACACCGGTACCCCTACACTCTGTGTCAAGTAGCTGTCGGGGGTTAGCCCTACAAGTCTCCCGTTCTGATTTCCCTGTTTTTGCAGCGACGAGTTGCTCTTCTGGGACCTCAACCTCGGACGCCTCTGTGATTGTGGCGGTGGTAGAAGGGCGTGGTTTGGCCAGGGGAGAGATTGGCATGGCCAGTCTCAACTTGAAATGTCCAGAGCTCGTGCTCTCTCAGTTTGCAGACACGGGGGCTTACGCCAAGGTAGCACATGCATGTTCAGGACACGGGCTTAGTTGGCGAATAACCGTCATTTCGCTCTCAGAAGAGACTGTGAAAGAGAGGGCGGTGAAACTCGGCTCCCAAGCATCTTCTACACTTTTCTAGGTCATCACCAAGCTTCACATCTTGGTGCCGCTGGAAATACTGATGCCAGACACAGCCAGCGAGAAGGGCAAAGGGACAAAGCTGTTCAACCTCATCACAGAGAACTTCCAGGTACCAATACCAAATGGCTGTTAACTGTAAAAAGAAACAATTCGCTCAAAACTAAGATGTGTGTTGTTGTTGTTTTTTAAACTTTTGATGTGATATGGTATTTGCACATTTTTCCTTTTACGTCAGGGAGTATCTTTCACTGCAGTCCAAAGGAAGTATTTTAATGAGAGGAAAGGACTGGAGTACATTCAGCAACTGTGTGCTCCAGAATTTGGCACTGTCCTCATGGAAGTGCAAGCTAAGTAATCCATAGAATAGAATAATCCATAGTAATATAACAATAGTTTCTCAGTTTTCATAAACACTCATTTGTAATATAAGTAATATGATGTAGGCCGATCGAAAATGTACCCCGAGCCAATATACCTGTTTTTAAATCAAATGTCGTGATTTGTTCAGGTATTATTGCCTTGCAGCTGCTGCTGCTCTACTGAAATACTTAGAGTTCATCCAGAACTCTATCTATGCTCCCAAGTCTCTCAAAGTGAGCTTTAAAGGGAGTGAACAGACCGCCATGATTGACTCAGCATCTGCCACTAACTTGGAGTTGGTGGTCAATAATAGGGACCACAGGTAAGAGTTTGAAGGCATCAAAGTGCTTATGTGAGGATATATGTGTTGTATTATGTGTGTGTCTTTGCTTGTTGTGTGTGTACAGGAGTGAGCATACTCTTTTAGGGGTACTTAACTACACAAAAACACCCGGTGGTGGTCGCAGGTTGCGCTCCAACATTCTGGAGCCGCTGCTTGACGTGGATACCATCAATATACGCTTGGACACCATACAGGAGATGCTACAGGATGAGGAGCTTTTCTTTGGCCTGCAGAACGGTCAGGAGCAAGCACTAATTGCGTTTTATGACATTGAATATTGTGCAAACTGACCATGGACAGTTTGACGCAGCATGTGAATGTTTGTTCCCTCGCTCCCCAGCCATAGGGCATTTCCTTGATGTAGACCAACTGCTCTCTGTTCTTGTCCAAATCCCAAAGCAGGAAACGGTACGTACAGAACGTACATCACATTTCTGTTTTTAGATCAAGTGAAGTGCTTCGATGCCTGAAATAAATACACGGCCAAAATGTTTTGGTTGCTTAACAAGTAACTCGGAAATGGCAACAATTGCTCGCACATAATAAAATATTTGTTTTGCATCACCAAGTTTGTTCTAAATTAGTAATATTTTGTTTACATTTTGCCTTTTTGTGTAACTAGTCAAGTCCGAGGTTCAGTTTTGAAGAAACACTTATTCTGCATGTCTTTCTTTCTTTGTGCCTCTTTTCCAGTCACGCAATTTACTATTTATGTGCAGGTTCAAGTTGCTGAAGCAAAGATTGCACATGTCATTCAGCTGAAGCACACGCTGGATCTGGTGCCACCGTTAAGGGTATGTGTCTGTTGGTATGCTATACATTAATGTAGTCCAAAATCAGTCCCGTTTATATTTTACAACCATGGACAGAATTAGGAAAATGTTTAGGTTTCTGCTCTACAAAAGTGAAAGTGCTAACAGATATTAAAATGTGTGGTCTTTAGTCAATCCTTTTAAGCATTATACTTTATGAGCAGATGGTGTTGAAGAACTGCAACACTGCTCTGCTCAAGGCGTACAACACCTCATTGGAAGATGACAGGTACACACTGCACCATGTGCCTATGTCAAATGAAGTATTCTCCTTTGTGGAATTAAATGTACTATCTGTGTACTGTCTAGAGATTGTGTCGACTCCATCTACTTCGATCTGTTTGCATCCACCCTCAGGTTTGACATAATCTTGGAGCAGATCAAGACAGTGATTAATGATGACACCACCTACCTGAAGGGGAGCCTCAACATGCGCACCCAGAAGTGTTATGCCGTGCGCCCCGACATCAACGAGTTCCTCGACATTGCCCGGAGAGCTTACACTGAGATAGTGGATGACATTGCAGGTGTTTATGCTGGATGCTCAGTAAATAGCTTTGGCTTAAAATGTTGGTATAGCGTACAAGTCTTAATATTGAATGCTGTTGTGATGCACAGGGCTAGTTGACCAGATGGGGGAGAAGTATGGCTTGCTAATGCGCACCAGCTTCAGCACAGCTCGAGGATTCTTTATTCAGATGAAGCTTGAAGGAGCAGCCTTACCCGACGGGAAACTCCCGCCAGAGTTCATCAAGGTATGGCCAACACTTAAGTGCCAGCAGACTTCTTAAGAATCAAGAGGAAGAGAGGATAATGCAGTGCTACCTTAAGTGAAGGATCCTATCTATGTGCTGTTTTGTGAGTTTATTATAACCTTAACTTTACATTATGCTAACTTTGCACCAACATTATATCTATCATTGTATCTTGAAATTTGAGAGACATGTCACTCAATAGCCCTGGTCTCCCCCTTAAAGGAGAGTTGCTGCCCTGTGGGCACCGCTTTAGAGTACTTAAACTAAAACAAATGGATTAAATAAATGGTACTCATTATCCCCACTAAAATTACATTGCCTGATTTGCACATGAAATGGTGTAGCCTCTTGTGCCTGTATAAGTTCTTTGTTTGTGCACAGATGAGCAATGTTTTATTCCAATATATTGAGCTATTGACTCCCTGTCTTGCCTCATCACGTTAGTCTTTACAGTATATGTTGCTGGAATTTCATTTGTTAGGTGTTTTCATGTTATGCATTTTTATTGTTTGTATTAGGTGGGGTTTTTTCTGTTTTTTGTTGTGTGTTTTAATGTCTTCAACACAAATTGCCCTGATAGGACAATACAGTTTGAGTGAATGAATGAACAAAATATCTGTGCTTCAATATCTGCCACCTCAGGTAACCAAGCACAAGAACAACTACAGCTTCACTACTGCAGACCTGATGAAGATGAATGACCGCTGTGACGAGGCCCTGAGGGAGATCTTCCACATGTCCTATGTGTGAGGAGTTCATGATCATATGGCTTGCAAACATGCACAGTTATGTGTTTGCATTTTACTGCACTGTATTGAATGTTATGGCTACACAACCCTTCCTCTCGATCCATCTTTTCAGCTGAAGATGGATTTTGTTTGTTTTACTTTTGTCCACTAGAGGGTGCAATTCGTTAAACATGATTGTGCTCCAGTGCCATGGCCCTCCAGCCTCTAACCTGTCTCCCTACAGGGTGATATGTCAACTGCTTAGCACTGTTCATGAGCACATCCACTGCCTCTATAAGCTCTCTGATGCTGTATCAATGCTGGACATGCTACTGTCGCTTGCCAATGCCTGCACCGTCTCAGACTATGGTAAGTATGATATGCCGTGTTTCTTTTCATCCTCAAGTCAGTCAAACTGTCACATTTGTCTCAAAGTAGTCTGACCTGTTGTCTGAGGGCGTTCCGTATGCATATAAGTCAGCAGCCACCCAGTCATCCACCACACATGACAGCCAGAAACTGCCCTACTACGTAGGAAGCTCTGCTGGCCTCAGTTCTTTTCGAGTGGGTAATGGGCGGCACCAGCCCAGTCAGCCACGTGGGCGGTGAGCACTGGCCCTCAGCTGTCTGAAAGCATCTCGCCATACACACGTGCTTACTGCCTTCCCCCCTTCTGTCTCAGCCAGCTTGTACTCAGATTACCCGTGTTACATAAGCGTGCACTGTATGTAACAAGACAAATCTCCCTACCAGAGGAACCAGCTGGCTGTATCCACTGCATACACCTCTTTCTGTTTAACAAAGTTGTCATTATGGTTATAACAACATAGTACACATAATCATATACAAATGAAAAATTAAATATATACAATATTGGTACGCATTGAGTTACCATTTGCCTTATTACGTAAGCACATGTGCTTTCAGTGTGACACATTATCTACCAATACCACATCCTATTTAGCTATCTTTTGTTGTCCCATGCCATTGAAATGCATGAGACAGAGTTATTATATAAACAAAATACAAGGTGTTTTCGATGTTTTTTGCTCCTCTCCCGCTGTGTCCGCCAGTGCGTCCAGAGTTCACAGACACACTGGCCATCAAGCAGGGCCGTCACCCCATCCTGGAGCGCATCGCCGGACAGCAGCCTGTCTCCAACAACAGCTACATCTCCGAGGGCAGCAACTTTGTCATCATCACCGGACCCAACATGAGTGGCAAATCCATCTACCTGAAACAGGTGGCACTGTGCCAGATCATGGCTCAGATAGGTCAGTAGGAACATTTCAGCCTCACCCACGCTGCACAGTGCTATGCATCGATTTGACTTCTGTGTTTGAACAGGCTCCTGTATTCTTATTCCAGGCTCGTTTGTCCCAGCTGACTATGCCTCTTTTCGTGTCGCCGATCAGATTTTCACCAGAATCGGCGTGGATGACGATTTTGAAACCAACTCTTCCACATTTATGGTGGAAATGAAGGAGGTATGCTTATTACCAGTGTTTTACGTTGTGGAAAAAGTATCGTTAAATGATCGTTAACTTTGTATTTGCACCTCTAAGGCCTCCTATATAATCCACAATGTAAGCGACCGGTCCCTCATCATCATAGACGAGTTGGGGCGGGGCACCAGTGCTGAAGAGGGCATCGGCATCTGTCACTCTGTTTGCGAGTTCCTCCTTAGCCTCGGGGTAGAGTATGCATCAATACAGTCCTGCATCGCCACTCCTTTCTCTAAAAAATAAAACCTGAGATTAAGATTACTTTATTGTCACAGACATGCACAGAGCACCGCACACATCGTGACATTATTTCACTGTGTACTTGATTCATGAGATTCATATGGTCTGTATTAATCATCTAACCCTGTTGTCATTGCTGGTACACCTCTTAGGTCAACAATGAAGATAATAAAATGAACAGAGTTTGTGCTACAGTGTTTCAGTCATTGAGGTGTGTGCCGTTTCTCTGCTCTTCTCAGGCCTTCACTTTGTTTGCCACACACTTCCTTGAGCTCTGCCAACTGGAGACTCTTTATCCCAATGTGGAGAACCAGCACATGGAGGTTCAGCACACACGCAGCAGTGACACCGGTGCTGAGAGCGTGGTCTATACCTACTTGCTGAGTCGAGGATGCTCTGAAGAAAGACACTATGGTACAAGAATCAATGAAGTCTAATTACCACCCTGTTGAAATCGGTCGTGTCGGTGGTTGAGGGCCTTACTTTTGCCCTTCTAGGTTTGAGAGCAGCAGAATTGACTGCGCTGCCTCCAAGCATAATCCAAGAGGCGAAGACGGTTGCTTCAAAAGTCAACCAGCAGCTTTTGGTATGAATTACATGAGAGGTCCGGTCATTGTTCAGATAAGATGCTGCTTCTTTCTATCTTTTCATATTTGTTGACTCGACCTCCTCTGCGTTTACCTTCCATTTACATTTCAGTGCTGGTTAAAGAAATGTGACCCGGGGTGTATTATTATTGTTTTGCATATATTTCCCTCCACCGTTCTAGGCCAAGCATCACAGTGATCCGGAAACACAGAGGCAGAGAGCCGTGTACCACCTGGCCACCCGCCTCCTGCAGACTGCTAGGAACTCCAGACTGGACCCTGACAGCCTGCGCATCTATCTGAAGGGCCTGAGGAAGCACTATGAGGCAGAGCTGCAGGCCACAGCACAGCCGGTGTCCATGGAGACGGAGGAGGAGGGATGACTGGCTCGGATTGCCATTGAGTATAATAATCCATAGTAATTTAACAATAGTCTCAAGTTTTCATAAGCACATTTGTAATAGAAGTAAAATGATGTAGGCCGATCGAAAATGTACCCCTGAGCCAATATACATGTTTTTAATCAGATGTCATGATTTGTTCAGGTATTATTGCCTCGCAGCTGCAACTAAGAGTATTACTTATAATGGGTGTATTTATAGATGAGCTTATTCGACATTAAAGCCCTTTTGGAACCCCAGTGGTTATGGTGTGTGTTTTTTAACTTTTCATACCCTTAGGAAAAAACTAAACGTCCTACAACAAGATGTGTACTGTAAAAATATAGCACCACGTACATTTATATGCGCTTTTTAAATCCCTATATAAATGTTATAGTGATACCGGAGGAGGTAACATATATAAAGCATGATAAGGTCACTATAAACTCAGTGAAGTGGGTTTCGTCGGAGTACCGAAGAGGCTCGTCATGGTTTGGCTAAAGACCACTCCCCTCCCGGCTTTGTCGCGCGTACGATTTGACAGTGAAGGGTCCGTCGAAAGGGCGGGGTTTGCTCTTTTGCCTAATGTTAACACGGCTCCAATCGGCTTGTGCCGAGCCACGAAACACGCGTCCCCCAGCAGCCACTGACCCGCCCCCGCGAAACTGAAACAGCAGATAGACCGCGGGTAGACGGACAGCGCAGAGAGCCTAGCCAGGAGCTGCCGCCCGCTGAAGTAACGCGGAACAACGCCATTTCAACGCTGTCCAAGGGGAACTGCGCATTAAAGCCACAGGTACGCGGCTAGCAGCTTGTGTCGCTTGTATTTATTTCTCGTAAAAAGAGCCGTTCGTTCGGGTCTTGTCGTAGTTACGCTGCTCGTTCAGGCCCGCGGAACGGCCCGCAGGACTTCAACGGGAAAATGGGACGCCAGAATGGGTCAGAGATATCAGG
>OMOT01079674.1:0-10624 GCA_900312575.1 Acanthochaenus luetkenii
GGAGAAGAATGTAAAATATCACCAACAGCAAAAAAAAGATACAAAAATCTGTGTCTATGAAACTGGTCTTACGTGTATCAGTACATTGGATATTTGGTTTAGATTGAGTTTTTACTGACAAACTGACATCATGACAAATTAAATACAAGCAGCAGTGCTTTACACAATATAAGAGAAGTTAAAGTACATTCAGCTGACTGTGTTTTTTAATCATGGTGCCATCATTTTGCGCTTGGGGTGTATTTAATGGGTTACTGTAGTCAAATGGTGGATAAGTCATTGAGAATTAAATCGATAATCGTCTGAAATCGAAAATCGATTCTGAAATCGAATCGTGACCCTAAGAATCGAAATCGAATCGAATCGTGACATCACTACCGATTCCCACCCCTATAAGGTTAGCACAGACATTAGCATTAGCATCCAGCGCTGTAGCACCTGCTGCACAGACTCAGCAACACGTAACTTTGTTGTATCGAAAGCTGCATCAATTTAGCTTCTTTCTCTTTTTTTTATTCACGCTTTGCCAACCGCTAAGCACACGTTTCTCAATTTTTACTGCGAACTTGAAGTTTGACCAACATATGTCAATCATTATGACGTCGGCATCAACACATGATTTATTTGGCAAATTGAAAACATTAAAATAATTTCATTCTTCTACATTTTCAAAATCACTTTTATTCAAATATCTAAAAAAAGTATAAATATATATATATATATTTTACAATAAGAATATAAATCTTAAAGCCAATAAATAATAAATCCCCATTGGCCAGGGCCCTGGGCATGTGCCCACTTTGCCCATGCGGTAATCCGTCATTGGTGGTCAGACCATTGAACTTTTTGGCCATGCCCATCGGTATGTTTAGTGACAAAAGAGGACTGCATACAAGAAAAGCAACTGATACCCATAGTAAAATATGGTGGTGGATCATTGATGCTTTGGGGCAGTCCAGGGGTTCTTGTTAAGTTCGATGGCATAATGAAATCAACTAAAAACCAGGATAGTTTAGCCCAAAACCTGGTTGCCTCAGCCAGGAGGTTGAGACTTGGCCGTAGATGAACCTTTCAACAAGACAATCATACAATTAATCAAAATCAACACAGAAATGGTTGCGGGAACACTAAATTAATGTTGTGCAATGGCCATCTCAGTCTACGGACTTGAACCCTATTGAAAACCTGTGGTCCGAATTGAAGAGGGCAGTCCACAAGCGCTAACCTAAGAATATCAAGGATCTTGAAATGTATGGAGGAGTGTTCCAATATCCCTCCAAAAGTGTTCTTCAACCATGTCAGACATAACAGGAAGATGCTGTTATCCTCTCCAGGGGATGCTTCATCAAATATTCATCATAGGGCTGTCAATAATTGTGAAACTTACATATTTTGCAGGAAAAATGTACTACTCATTAAAATGGCTTTTGTTTGAAAAACTATTGTGTTAAAATAAAAGTACAAGGCCCAAAATATATTTTACAGCCATTTTTGCTCATTTCATTTAGGGTGCCAATAAATGGGGTGGCTGGCCAATGGAGGGCATCCAGGTGCTGCTCCACCTAGGCTTACACTGTAAAAATGATTTAATTTAGAATCATAGAGCAAATTTTCAGTAGTACCCTGAATGTGTGTCGACTTTTCTCAAAACCTGAGGGCTTGTTGATGCACAGGCCACTCTCTCACATCTGGTATTACCAGAGTAAGAGATGGAAATGAAGACCAGGATCAATTGCTAATTCTCTAGCTAGCCTATGCAAATGTAAATAGCAGTGCCAAATTAGAGATCATGGTGAAGGAAAACTGTTGCTGGAACCTGACTGACTGGACATTGAAATAAGTCAGTTTCGTGAGGAATACCAATATGCACTCACCATGCTCTCTATGGAGAAA
The DNA here is from genome assembly GCA_900312575.1 of Acanthochaenus luetkenii. Lineage (NCBI taxonomy): Eukaryota > Metazoa > Chordata > Actinopteri > Beryciformes > Stephanoberycidae > Acanthochaenus > Acanthochaenus luetkenii. The sequence continues at coordinate 1,894 of OMOT01079674.1, forward strand.
AGACTGCATATGACTAAGACTCATTGGGAAATGTGCATCCCGTAAGAACAAAATAGCAAACCGTTGTAGTCAAAAAATGAACTGAATGGGTAACCTTTTAGATATTTGGTGACACAGTTTGATGTTATTTTGATTGATGCTAGTAAATGCTGAAGTGAAAATAAAAGAGTGACACAAATAATTCAAATGTGCAGAAATTAAGGGCATTCAATGTGTTCAGGTAATTTTAATGTACTTGACAGACCACCTACTCTATCCATGAAACATAACGAACATATCAATCCTGGCGAAAGGTACAATTCCTTATTGATTTAATCTATTAAATTCACTTTGGTCATGCAGGGTGTCTGCAAGTTTAATCAATTTAAATGACAATTTTAAAGACCTTTTTCATGCCAATTGAATAAAATGTTGCCACTGACATAAGTGTGAAAATAAAAACAACTGTAGTACTATCAGAATTAAACATTAAGTCTGCATGATTTAACCAATTTCTCACCAGAAAAACCACCAAGAAACATGTTTAAGACTTCTAGAACTGAATTCTAAACATAAAATATTACTGTATTCAAGAAATTGTAAATATATACAATGTAAGAGGTTTTCAATCTTTTTCAGAATCTGCAGAGTTTAGAGCTGTCAGACAGGTTATAAATGGATTTAGCAAAAGAAAGGGTGTAACTCATCATGAAGGTGTTCAGAATATTTTATCGTAGCGCTGTAGTTCTCCAGTCCAATCTTATGACCACTTTTCTGACATCTTTGACTTGTCTCCGTCTCGGTCTCTATTTTGACTCAGACTGTTCTCGGCTCCTATTGGATGTTGACTTCCTAGCCTTTCTAAAAAATGCAAAATTTGATTACACTGTTTTCTGCCCCATTTTGTTATTGCTCTTGAATAGGACTCAATTTGCTCGGTTATCAGCCTCAACCCTCTTTGGCCAAGGTCTTGACTTGAACTCGACTGGTGGTCTTATAATTGACTGAACTAAGGCAGTCTTGACTAGAGCCCTGCTTTTCCCACTAAGGGTATACCACTTAACACAATAAACTCCCACATACCTCCAGGATAGCAGAGCTGTCGAAGCCGACCTCCAGTGGGTCGTCGGTCAAGCTGTCTATCCAGGGGTCGGGTGGGGGTAGGATGGATGGGTCTAAACCCACATCTTCGTAGTCGTCTGAGGTACAGGCATGGTAGTGGTTCCCTGAGCCCTGGATGCTGACGGTGGAGGTGGCGGCATCGCGGGAGTATTGCCGGGAGACTGTACCAGAAGATGGGACTTCCATGTCGGTGTCTGGTGAGTCTAGAGGGGTGTCCAGTAGGTCCGGCAAGTCCAGATCTGCCTAAATTAAGTAATTGATTGATTAGTTGGAAGATTGATTGAATGAGGGATTGACTATTTGGTGGACAATGGTGGACATTAGCAGCACGGTGGCTCAGTGGTTAGCACTGTCGCCTCACAGCGAGAAGGTTGTGGGTTCGAATCTCTGCCCCGGTCCATTCTGTGTGGAGTTTGCATGTTCTACCCGTGTTTGCATAGGTTTCCTCCCACAGTCCAGACATGCGCTTGTGTGTAGTATGTATATGATGTAGTTAGTATACAGTATAATGTATGTATGACATAGTAGATGATGTAGTATGTACAGTATATGATGTATATGTAGTATTTACTGTACATGATATTTAAGTCACTTTGGATAAAAGCATCTGCTAAATGCCGTAATGTAATGTAATGAGTGACTGACAGCCAGCAGGTCTGGTAGCTCAATCAGCCTATATTGATTGATTGATATTGGAGTTAGATCGATATATTGGTTTGCCGATATATGTTGTCAATATTGGCCTTTTATTAAATATTTTATCGGCCAGTCAGTGTCAAGCTCCTCCGATATGATGGAGGTTCCTCCCTGACCACAGCTACATAAAATAAATCCTGTTTTCCCAAAAGCAAGCACAGAATAAAAATACAGTACTTGTGAAAATAACTATATAACATTTGAAAATAATTAGTGCGAAATAAACTCATCAACTATAACAGAGCAAGTCTGGAAAGCTTACCTGTACTGCTGCTGTCACACTGTTAGAGCGCTGGAACTGACGATACCTGGCCCCCAGGGAGAGACAAACACAATAAGTACCACAGAGCAAGGTTTCTTCATTTCTGTGGTCTCAGGCCAGTAATACTGGACCTCATTCTGGAACATTTTCTTAAGTGTCTTCTTAAATATCTTCTTATGAACAAATCTAAGAAACAGCCCCGCCGGATTAATGAACACGTGGAAATGTGTTCTTTACCCTCCAAACTGTTCTCAGCTGTTCTTATTCTTAAATTGAAGGCGCGTTCTCGCATACATAATTGTCCAGCCAGCTCCTTATAAGGAGCAAACATAGGACCGTGTGCAAAACAGAAGGTTTTATTTGTCAAATGCAGCGTCACCAGTAAGATGAGCAGTGGAATGTTTCTCCACTGGCTCTTACAATGTGCACACTAAGCGAGGTAAACATTTTTAACCAACAATAAGAAAATAACAACGGAGAACAAGACGGTATATGGACAATTAATACTAAGGTGACCAAAGGTCCTCTTTTACCTGGACATGTCCTCTTTCTGGGACCTAACACATCTGTCCGTCTCTCTGTTTTTTAACAAATTCCTTAAAATGTCCGGGTTTTTGTGTTGCTTCTTCCACCAACCATTTCCCCCCAAAATTATAATTTGGTTTAATTTGCATACTGAAACGCCCTAGATTAACCATATATGATCGCAAAACATCCCTTCAAAATCCACGTGACTATGGCTATTTTCCCCACAGGAATAATAACAGAGAGAGCGAAGAAAAGAAACTACCAGAAATAGATGTGGACCTGATTGAGTTTTGTTCAGGCTCTTTTTATTTAATACTACATCACTGTACATTAACTGAATGAAACCCCTTTCTGTTGACATAATGAAAGTCGTTGTGTGACGTGTTTTTATTGCTACGTGTTTTTATTGCTACGTGGTTCAGTCTGTTGCACCGCTTATATTTTGACCATATCGGTACATCGATGCAGTGAAATTGTGGTGGGTTTCCTCCCACAGCCCAAAGACATGCGTTTGTGTGTAGTATGGTATATGATGTCATTAGTATATGATGTATTATGTATATGTAGTATGTCTATGGTATATTATGGTGTGTAAGTCGCTTTGGATAAAAGCATCTGCTAAATGCTTTAATGTAATGTAATGAAATGAAATTCACGCTGGATCTCTCAGGGTGGACAGGACGTGGATGAGCACAGGAATAGTTTTTAGTGCGCTTAGTTTGTCGCTCCAACATCGGAACCAAATCAGGTCATAACTCAAGCAAACTATGTTTTGGCGAGCGGTATCTACTTACAAGCCGCTCTGTGCTTTCAGCAGATACATCAGCATATCTGAAGATGCGCTCGGAGCGCACGGTGTGACAAATCTTCAGTAATGAGATGAGCCATGTTACATTCATTTAGAAACACCTGTCAGAGATGTGTTTTATAGATGTTCACACCAATTAGCCAGTGCTACATGGCCTTTTCTAAGTAGACTTAATTAAAAAAATAAAAAATACATCATAGATGTCAAAATTCTTTGATTCATGTGGTTGTATTCACTCGCTTCAATGCTTTCCATTTGTAGTTTCCCTATTCTATCACTGGATGCTGTGCGTACGCACAGTCAGACCTGTGCTTAAAGTACAAATTGATACATTCCACACTTTGCGTAGAAGTGATCGTACGACTGGAGTACGCACAAATCTCTGTGTACGCACGCTTGATAAATGAGGGCCCAGAATTGTCCTGGAAACCTCGTAAGTGGACTTAAAAAGAAATGTCTTCTTATCTTTTGCGTAAATGCATTCCAGAATGAGGTCCACTATTATTAATGGTTACGGTAATGGTATTATTAACTCCAGGGACCACTTCCATTAAACCGGCATAGAAGTTTGAGGACCATTACATACTATACACATGTAATCCCTTCAATTGTTTGTAATGCTGAGGAGAAAATAAACTACGGTGGATTAACTGGAGACAAATGTATCTTTGAAAAATTGTGTATATTATAACGGGAACAAATAATTTGTATCTATTGTAGCCTATGCCAGCTTTGACAATGTAGTCATATAATGGCAATTAATGTTCTCATATAATGGAAGTGAATGGAGAAAACAAAAACACATAAAAGGACTGTTGCTTTTTTGGGGGGGTTCACAGAGGAGAGACAGAAAATATTACGAGAGAGAAAGAAACGACATGCGAAAAAAGATCTCAGGCAGGAATTGAACCAAAGACGTTGCAGTTATATGTTCTGGTGAAAGTGGAAGACTGACCACTTTTCTTCTAAATAAAAATAAAAACAGATAAAGTGCTATGTTTCTGACTTATCAAGGGCATCAACCCTTAACAGTTGACTTGTCAGGCCTGGGTATGAACTTGTCGCTTTCAATCAAAGCAGCATGTATGGGGATATAAATATAGCTAGCTAGTCAACTAGTGTGTGAACATTGGGGCATATCTATGACCACGCCCATGCTCCTTGCTAAAACTCAACATGTCTTGTGGCTGCATTGCATTATGGATTATTGAGGCCATCCCGGGTGAAGCAACTAGTATCTCTTCCTCTTCTATGATGGATTTCTCCCTGTATTGTTGTTCTAGAAAGAAACCCCCTTTGATTCTGAGAGGATCACACCAAAACCTGATGTTTACTGTTGATGTTTTAGATAGCTGAAACATTTTCTGCTATCAAACTTCATTGTAACTTTGCTGGAAATATGTTAATGTGACATCACATCAGTGACCAATCACCTGCAGGAATAAGAAAAATACACCACTAAACAACAGTGAGCCCATGACACAACTGTACATCACCAATAGCTTTTGTACAACAGTATAATGTATTTGTATAACAGTGTTCAGTTTTTTTTTTACCCGCGACTGCCCGATCCTACACATAAACATATCCGAACCTGCCCGACCCATTTTCATACACTTAAAACAACGACCCGAAACCGATCCGCAATTCAAGCAGCCAGATAAGACTCTTGTGTCTTTTCAAAGTCAAAGTGTTTTATTTATCAAGTGTACAGTATAACACATGGTCATTCTGAGCAGTGAAATTCATAGGACATGGCAAGCAACAACTACGGATTTGGCATAAAAAAAAGTTAAAAGGATCACAAATCAGGGCAAGGGTAGCAAAAATATACTTAACAGTCAAACATTAGCAGCAATTAGAGAGCGAGAAAATATGGGGAATATATTCAGTAAGAATTGAAGTATTAAATATTATGAACATAAAGTGAAGGAGTACCGATGGATATGTACATTAAACTGTGGTGATGTACAATTAGTGTGAATGCACATGTTGGCCAGTAACTATTAGGCTATATGTAATGCATGCACTGCGTAGGATAAAATGTATGGATGGCAGGAAAAGAAGGCTGGAGATTGGAGAAGTTTATTCCCTTCATTTAATTTAAATTTCATTGAAATTTAGTCTATAATTACATTGTGTTTGTACTGTGTGTAGAGTATTTTAACCCACATCTGCCTGACCCTGAATACCTTTATTTATTAAACTAGCACTACACGTGCGGCACACCATGGCTATTTCAATCAAGTAACCGCAACGTCACTACAGCTCGGAATAAGGAGAGAGAGCTTCACGCTTCAGACCTGCTAGCAAGCAGGGCCGGAGTATCTTGGGTGCGGGCAGACCCATGGTAATAGAAAAGCTGTCCAACAAGAAGCAGCTACAGTGGTGGGGTAAGAGGCTAGTATCATGGAACCGCCCAGGGCTAACAGTGTGGTGTATCTGTTTAAAGTGTACATCAAAGCCTACTGAAACTGAGTCCCTATGTTGCACACAACCCTAGTGTCCATCCATTAACACACCTTCAACCAGAGAGGAGGAGCTAATCAGTGAAATCACCTGGTGTAGTGTTTGGTTGGAATGAAAACCTGCAGCCTCTCGGCCCTCCATGGCACATGATTGCCCATCCCTGCTCTAGACTGTTGACCCCAGCACGCCTTTGTTTGTCTGCCATGCCCCTTGATGTTTTCATAGATTCTGGGGCTGATGAGGATTTCATGGACAAGGGCCTGGCTGACCAGCTGGGACTCCAGTTGGAGCCGCTTCCCCAGGTTCGGGTGGCCTACGCACTGGATGGTCGGAGGCTGTCTCGTTCTTGGGGTACTTCCTGTTCCCGGGGTGGATCCAGATGTACAGCAGCAAGGTCAGTGCGGTCAAGGAGTGGCCTACTCCCGCTGACCGGAAACAATTACAAAGGCTTTTGGGTTTTGCCAATTTTTATCTGAGGTTCATTAGGGGGCACAGCTCTGTTGCTCTTCATGCCCTTACGTCCTCTGGCAGCAGGTTCAATCAATCAATCAATCTTTATTTATATATATAGCCCTTTTATACAAGCATGTCTCAAAGGGCTTTACATTGCATCATATACATAGTACATCACACCATGCACCACACTACACACAAACTTATTTGCATGTGTGAGGAAAACCGGAGCACCCGGAGGAAACCCACGCGAACACAGGGAGAACATGCAAACTCCACACAGAAAGGGCCAGGCGAGATTTGAACCCAGGACCTTCTTGCTGTGAGGCGACAGTGCTAACCACTGCGCCACCGTTCCTGTGGAGCTCCCAGGCCGAGGAGGCATTCAGGGCCCTCCATTCTCTTGTTACCGGATCCCAAGTTACAGTTTGTGGTGGAGGTGGACACCTCGAGTGTAGGAGTGGGGGGTTCCTCTCCCAGCAATCGGGGCAGGATGGCAAGATTCACCCATCTGCTTTTTTCTCCAGGAGGCTATCACCGGCGGAGAGAAATTATGATGTAGGGGACCGGGAGTTCTTGGCTCTGAAGCTAGCTCTGGAGGAGTGGAGACACTGGCTGGAGGGGACCGAGATCCCATTTGTTGCTTGGACTGACCATAAGAATTTAGAGTATATGAGATCCACCAAGAGACTTAACCCGGACAGGCAAGGTGGGCATTGTTTTTCAATAGATTAAACTTCACCCTGTCTTTTCGCCCCGGGTCTAGGAATACTAAGCCAGACACCCTCTCCCGCCTGTTTGAAGTGGAGGAGTGTGCGGCGCCGCTCGCCACCATCTTGCCTGCTACCTGTTTGGTAAGGGCGGTCACCTGGGGAGTGGAAAGGGGGGTGAGGGAGGCTTTGGCCGTCTGTCTCAGGTTCTGCAGTGGGGACACGCCTCAAATATAAGCTGTCATCGTGGAGTACGACGCACGGTAAGCCTCATCCGGCAGCTGTTTTGGTGGGCATCCCTCGTCAAGGACGCGGGGGAGTTTATTGGAGCCTGTCCGGTGTGTGCTAAAAGTAAGACGTCACATCAGCCTGTGGTGGGGTTGCTCCGCCCTCTCCCGGTTCCCAGGTGGCCATTGTCGCATCTGTCGTGGATTTTGTGACAGGTTTGCCACTCTCAAGGGGGAACAAGGTTGTTCTTACTATTGTTGATAGGTTTCCTAAGATGGTCCATTTTGTTCTTCTGTGCAAGCTTCCTTCTGCTAAGGAGACAGCTGAGATAATGTTAGCCCAAGTTTTTAGATTACATGGTCTACCCCATGACAGTATCTGATCGGGGTCCCCAGTTCGCGTCTGGGTATCACCCACAGTCAAATGGGCAAGCCAGCCAAAACCAGGACGTTGTTGCCAGATTTTTGTCGTTAATTCCTAATGTTACCCTGTGTTTGCTATTTGAGCTATCAGTCAGTAATTCTCCTGGTTTTGACCCGTTTATGGATTCTGGTGGTTTTTGCCTTTGCCTATTTCCCTGCCTATACTGTTTTGGACTGCCTACTTGTGAATGACCCTTTTACGTTGAGTAAAGACTTTGCTTAGTTTGACAAACATTTTGTACTCTAGCAACTGAGTCTGCAAACCCTTGGGGCTTCACATTGGTAAATTGTAAATAATTGCAAAATCAGCGCAGCCAGTTTTACAAAATGCATGGCCCTTTCCTTTAAAACACTGTAAGAAATGGATATTCTTTTTTCTATATGGTCTTAAATTTACATGGATATTTCTTCCACTTTGCTTCCATTTCTCTCTGTGAAGGTAAAACACACATACAGTAGCAGTCACAAGATCGAACGTTGACAGAAAAAATGCAGGGAGGCTTTGAGGCATGTTTGTATAAAACGCTGCCGGGTCTCTGACTACTATATACAAATGTAAGTTTTCGTTGGTTTAATCCGTTTTGTAAAAAGAATTCTACAGAGAAATAGGAGGTATAGTCACTGAATATTCATTCTGTAACTAACTTATTAACATGGACATTGGTGCAGTGGCAGCTGGCCAAAAGAGGGCGCTGGGGCGCTGCCCACACCCTCCAACTAGAGAAGAAGTCTACTTAAACATGTCAAACATAATAATGTGAAATAATTATAAAATAAACATTGTTTTTGTGGCAGACGGAGGGAGTTTAGGAGGGGGGAGGTAAAAGAGGGGCGTTCCCGGCATGGACACTGAGGCCCATGTACGGACGTCTGCCCGAATCAACGATAGATGGGAGGCAGCTGAGGCAATTAGGGGGACAGTCTCTCTGTTATCTCCAGTCACGTGGACACTCATTCCAGCTGGTGGAACTAGTGGAGGGCTACCAGGCAGCACAGGGTGTGATGCGTCGGGGGAGTCCCCGGTCTGAGGAAGCAGGCCGGCCAGCCGAGGGTT
>OMOT01079678.1:0-11580 GCA_900312575.1 Acanthochaenus luetkenii
GAAATTCCATATAGCAGAGGATGATTCAACCTTTTTGTGTTTTGCGGCTACACAAATACCATGTCATGTGAATTACCGTGGTAACCATGCAGTAGTTCTCCTTCCAGGCACCACAGCAGCCAAAGAAGGAAATGAAGAATACGACCACACCCACTCCAATGAGAATAAGTGGAGCTGTTGAGGCGTTGATGATCATGAAGGTGCTGCTTAGAGCCACCTGAGCCAGGATTCCCACGACAATCAGTGCTACACCACATATCTGCAGAAAGGGGAGGGGTGTTAGTTTAGGGTACAAAAAAGGACAGTTCCTGTTCTTTACAAGCAATATTCACGTCTACGTGGGAAACAAACACTTTATTTGATTCCCTGATAACACCCATAGGACGCGTCAGCAAGTTGTAGCATTTTCCAACTGTTTACAATTCGGAGAAAAGCATCTTTGCTTATCATTAAAAAAAAGTGTTGGGAGTTCTTTTATATTGATTTAGGATAATGACAACATCAATGTAATATTCACGTGTCACCTTTTTGGGTGGGGAGGGACAGAACAGTTGAGCCAATTCCAAATACTGTCTTGGATGAACTGTTCCACTGTGGTCAGCTGGGATCAGCCAACGCTGCCGCAAACATTACAGTGAACTGAATCTCTTTGCTTTTAATCTTTTCCCCTAAAAGGGAGAGTGTGCAGTCCAGTCACCAAGGAGATGTGTGGCAAGTTAGGTCACAAGTTAATGGAGAGATAAGTATTTTCTTTTTGCATGAATAGGAGATCATGTGAGGGACCAACTAAAGTTTAGAGGGGTGCTACAGTATGCGAGTCAGATTAACAACATCTGTGACCCTGCTATCACCTTTTAATAGATTTGCCCAATGTCATCTAGGAAACACAAACGTATCCCAAGTCAGGACAGAATGATAACAGAACATACTTGCACTACAATGTTATGCATTTAGCACAAAATGAGGATCGTGTTATCCACATATTCTGGACAAATAAATATACCTATGGATCTCATGTAAGATTCTGTGAAAAGTCAGTCTTAAATCTTTATTCCGTATTTACTCCAAGCCAATTCACTTTTGTTTAAAGAAACTTGTTTTTCCTTAACAACCCAGCCACAGAATAGCAGTAAGTCGCTGTAAACAAATGAGCAGTTGCCCCAGAAACAGCCGTTAACCAACCTAACTGGTCTTACTACTCTTACATCCAATGAGAACTAACTTGTCAAAATAGAGCACATAATAGAAGCAGCACTAGACGCACCACGGAAATATCGTTTTGAAATAAACAACTTCTGCTTCCTGAGACAAGACGCAAGAATTGCCAAATTCTAAAAATCATATCCTATAAATCCTATAAAAAAAGAAAGGCATTAGGAGGACACAGCTAAATTATAGTTATTTTGAAAAATGTATATAAGACTTTCCCGTCAGTGGAAACATTTGGGTTTTTCTTTCAGTAGTTTTACTACTGTACTTGTAGCCTACAAAATGGAAGTCTGAATGAGTCAAATGGTAATTGTACTGTCAGATGACCCATTAACTGCCCTATTTGATCCAACTCAGGAGCTTTCCTTGTAGGTAACGCCAATGTAAATATTTGAACTTGAGTCAGAGGTGGCTAGTAGTTGACGTATGAAAATATAAAAGGCATAAACAGGATAGCAAACAGAGCAAAGAGGATCACATAAATCCTTGAACGTAACAAAAGGAGAACAGAACAGAAGTTAACATAACAAAACTGAACAGAATAGTGTCCAACCAGGTTGTGGTTGTAATGTTTTCTTCGGCTTCACCTCAACATCATGTTCAAATTGTATACTAGAGTGAGCGCAATAAATAAATACAGATTTTTCATTTTCCATGTTTCCCTGTGTGTGATGATCATTTGAATTTCACTAAGTGCAGTAAGGTTCACTGTGCAGGCAGCAATCTTTCCGGCCTTACATGGCGTTGTATCAGTGAAGGAAGAAAACAAAAAAAGTCAAGAGCGTTGATCTGAACAAGTCACATGATATTGTTACACTTTGAAATCTGGTCACAAGATTCACATTCCATCATCACGATCCCTCTCTCTCTTTTTCTCTCGCACAATGAAAATTACAAAATTACACAAAACCTGCAAACAAGTTACATCTGGGAAATGTGAAGGTCATGCAATTTGAGAGATTTGTGACTCTATACCATGTTTTACGGTGTTACTCTCACTAACATGGATATTAAACAAACCTGTGAGCGGTCTAAAACAGGAAGTTCTTATCTGTCAAAAGAAGAGGGTTGCATGTGGTGTGTGTGTGTGTGTGTGTGTGTGTGTGTGTGTGTTTATCAGCTGACGTGATTACGTACAACCTTATACTAGGATAGTCACACGGTAAGCAAAAAAAAAGGCGAAATGTCAATGAACTAGAATTACAGTGGCGGATATATTTCAGACTATCAGCTTCTTCTTTTTCTTCTTAACCTTGAACTCTCAAAAATGAACAGAGGAAAAAGAGTAACTTACTGGATCACAATAACAAGAGTCTGTCTAATTCTGTTTGCTCCACAGCTGCTGAAAGGACTCCTCTTTCTCATTTGAGCCAACACAAAACCATTTCACAATAATACTCAATGGTTAAGTCAAGTATATATATATATATATATATATATACTTGACTTAACCATTGAGTATTATATATAGTATTATATATCATTCCATTGCCTTCACACACAGCTACTGACCCAGAAAATGAAGTTGAAAAAGAAAAGCAGGAACTTGACACATTTCATTCCCCCTTCCACACCCATGGTTGATGAAGATCAATTTCCTGGAATCAAAACAAACAAACAAACAGTGTTTCATTACATTTTTCAGGGACATGAACAGAACACCAGTTGTAACATGGGCAGCAGCAGACCACCAGGAGGATTTGCAGCACTTTCACAAGACAAAACGTATTTCATTGCGCAACTAGATAAACGTCGCGCCCCCTTATTCATAAAAGGCCTCATCACTCTGCCTCCAGAGGTTAGCGTCTGTGACAATCTGCACACTCTACTTCCCAAGTACATAATTCCGTCATTGAGTAAACAAAAAAGGTTCAATTCCTTCCCCATGTCACTTTCTATAATTGAGGGATTAGATGCATTAAAAAAACATAAACTCATACAACCGTTTTCAAAGTTCAGGCCACCAGCAACATGCTATGATCAATCACGTTTATTTATATAGACATGATTGATCATTATAGATCACTGAGCAACCGTGCCACCCAGCATCACACCCTCCCCCCCAAAAAACATTAACGTCATAAATCCGTTTTCAAAGTTCAGGGCACCACAGCAACATGCTATGATCAATCATGTTTATATAGACATGATTGATCATAGCATGTTGCTGGTTGGCTGAACTTTGAAAACGGATTCATGCGTTTTTTTAATTTTGTATTTGTAATGATGCTGGGTGGCTCAGTGGTCAGCACGGTTGCCTCACAGTAAGAAGGTCGTGGGTTCAAATCTCTGCCCCGGTCCTTTCTGTGTGTAGTTTGAATGTGCTCCCCGTGTTCGCGCTCCGGTTTCCTCCCACAGTCCAATGATATGCCGGCCAGGTGAACTGAACTCTCAAATGCCCACAGTACGGCATGCGATTATATGATGTAGTATGTATATGACGTACTTTTTGTGATGTATGTAGTATGTATATGACGTCGTTTTTGTAGTATGCATTTATGACGTTGTGTGTATACATGACGCACTTTAAAGCCGTTTGAGACATGCTTGTAGAAAAGGACTATGTAAACAAACATGATAGATTGAGCAACGTGACTGGACGGGCCTGTAGAAACGGAAAGGGTCGCACTACATATCGCATGATCACATACGATCATGTCAGATCTCCTCTCCAACAGATTTAATGTGCCGTGAATGTGGGATATCCTGGGTGGAGGAGACGCGTCCAGCACTGCAGGACCGTTCATCACAGCCCGGAACAAAGCCAGCTTTGTCACGGGACAAGTTAGATCAACGAGGCCACTTTCCGTTATTGAATTGGTCACAGACCGACAACGAAGTTAGCCGAAGAAAAACACAAGTTACGCCGTTTCTACTCGAGCGCCAAACCCCTACAAAGCATCCTCGTTTTGATGTCGCTTTTAGGCGACGACATGTATCGTTCGCTCCGAATACATCCACGTCTCCACGAAGTCCCCGACAAAGTTACCATTTCAGCTGTTTCTTCCAGGCCTACCTTTTTGAAGAAAACTCTTATAATTCCGGCTTGAGGAGACGAAGACGAAGAGTGTAGGAAATGTCCGAAGAACTTCTCCGTTCACGGCTTGTAGTCCCTCCTCCTCTTGTTGCTCCACGCCGCACCTCCTGCTCATCTCGATGTATGAGGCGGATGACTCGAGCTTAAAACTTCACATCAGTCATGCCGCCTTCACGGTCTCCTCGTTGACTCCTACTTCTGAGCAGTGACAACTTTTCTTTTTTTGAAATCAAGCAGCACAACGCTATTTTCTGCAGCAGTGACGCAGTGAAGAAGAAACTGTCAGTGTTTTCATATCAGATAAGTCCAAATTTGACTCGCTGCCTTTTGGGGCCGCCAATGTGTAGAATTGCCTTGTGCAGTTTTAATAACATAATTATAAATACTGCACTTTTTTTTATCATCAATTATTGACACCGCTTTACGTCACAGCCCCTAATCATCTCTAGGCAACTCGGGTGTCACAGAAACTTCCCACTTTCCCGCCCATATTTACAGCTTTTTTGGGTCGTTCACGTGCGCTGAAATTGTAATTGCGATATTTCCAACAGCACTTGAATGCAGCATAAACCCTTAACGCTCAAAAGTGTCATACTTCTCCAATCTCTTACAACACATACATTTTCAATGATCATGCACATTCCATCAAATTCCCATTGATGGTAAATTACATCACAAATTGTTTCAGTCGCTGACCTGTACTATAATAAAACCATTTCCTCAAATATGTCCTCTTTCATCACTGAGTCACTTCCTCAGGCCTTTTTTGAGGAAGATTATAACGTTCCATTAGGCAATATTTTAAAAACCATTCAAATGACCCTCTGACTAAGTTTCATTTCAAAATATTACTACTGATTCAACACTGAATAAACCCTGCACTCTGCTACTCAGCAGGGGTTGTAGCCAATTCAACCAATTCAGAGTCAGTGGTCCGGACCACTGGTCACTAACAGAACAGTTTAGCAGTTTGTGTGGTTATACCTAGATAAACTGGGTCAAACTGAATTTCAGTGGCCCATGATCTGTTAAGTGATATGGGTTACTGACCTTTAAAAAAAAAAAAAAAACTTGTTATGTTAGTCTTACAGATTACAATGAAACCAGTGGATGGAAAATAATTGTTGACATCCAACAATTATTTTCCACTTTATTCACCTCAGCAGTAATGTGAGAAAGGATGGTGACTGAGTCAGAGACACCTCTGTTCTTCTAGTCTGCCCATAGACAGACAGGCAGGCAGGCACGCAGGCAGGCAGGCAGGCAGATAGATAGATAGATAGATAGATAGATAGACAGACAGACAGACAGACAGACAGACAGACATGGATGGATGGATGGATGGACGGACGGACGGACAGATATCTATCTATCTATCTATCTATCTATCTATCTATCTATCTATCTATCTATCTATCTATCTATCTATCTATCTATCTATCTATCTATCTATCTATCTATCTATCTATCTATCTATCTATCAAATGTAGGCTATGGGCAGACTAGATGAACGGTATTGGTAAGACTACACAGAGAACTTGACTTGAGGTCGTAGTTATGGTCACGGTGACAGTCACAAGTCTGTGGATGTTATAGATGTAAGCATACAATAGCTCACACTGTCTTATGTTTTTGTGTTGTGAACATTTCCGACTTAGTTACAGACTCATTGATCAGCTGAGACTTCAGGTGCATATTGAGATAATAATGTTATGTTTCAGTAGTGTTTTTTTCCTCCCTGTACATTTCCAACGATGTGGGCCGTGATATCAGAGGAGGTGTCTCTGACTCAGTCACCATCCTTTCTCACATTACTGCTGAGGTGAATAAAGTGGAAAAGAATCGTTGACATCCACTGGCTTCATTGTAATCTGTAAGACTAACATAACAAGTATATATTTTTTTTAAACAGCTCAGTAACCCATATCACTTAACAGATCATGGGCCACTGATCAGGTTGACCCAGTTTATTGGAGAATCTGGCTTTGCACTCCAAACCATGTACAGTTCATGCAGGAATTGAAACAGGCCTTCATAGAAGTAAGGGTTTAAGACTTTCATTGGCCTAGTTTATGAGCAGGTCAGCGGTGGAAGGGATGTGGGCTACTGAGTACACTTTGTCTCCACCATTTTATAGTATAGGCCTGTGTAATATTTGGCTGAAAGACCCAGTTAAGGAGGCGGGTAGACTATACGTTGTATGCCTGCATAAACTAAACAGTGCCTTTGACTACATTACTGATGCAGACCTTTCCTCCGAGATTTACAAGTTCGTACCTTTTGGCCTACAATCACAGCAAGGCAGAAAGGCATTTTCCTGTTGTTCAGCCTATGGCCAAAGCAAGTATGTAGGCCTGTGAGTCAGGGTATTGTGAAAGGGAGAAAATGAGGTAAGAGCTGGGTGTTTCGATGAAATGAGCCATTCTCTGTGTCATTCAGGCTACTTGAATTACGGGTCAATAAGACAGCTGCTCTGAATTTTATTAGGCCTAATCATCACACAGCAGGTTTAGTCAACAAGCTGCAGCGTTTCACCCTTTCCATTCTGGAATAGTTAGCTGCTGAAAATCACTGTTGAGTGAGAAAGTGTTTGTTTTTTTAGCTTCACACTTCACAGCATTTCTGCCCAATGCATGCTGGGATAGGCTCCAGCCCCCACTGACCCTGAATAGGAATGGATGGATGGACTTTACAGCATGGCTGCCAACATTTGGGTATGTGGACCAAATATGAGCCACCCACAAAATGTATTACAAAGAGTAATAACATATTCCATCTATTTGTGTTTGGTCTATTTGAATACAATATAATTATATTTGTGAAATAACTTGCTCATTACGAGGTAAAAGATGGAACAAACCAACCAACAAACTTGATGTCTACTTGTTACATTTCTCAATAACTAATAATCGAACAATCATCAATGTCCAATCACACTTCGGACCTGTGGCAAAAAAGTTTGTGCACCCCATTGAAGACTAGTGAGCGCTGCAAAGGAAGTATTATACACGTTTGACAACATTTTAGTGATATTGAACGTACACCAATAGTGACGACATCCTGTGTGATTTTGTGATTGGCTGAATAGTCTGTAACTCAACTCATCAGGCGACGGATGAACGTGAAAGGAGGAGAGGCGGGACAAAACGTAAGGGAGGTATTAGAGTCTTCTGTTATCATCATGGCGGGATGCATGAAAAAGATAAGCGGCGCCATTACAGAACGCACAAATGCCATGGTTTTGCTGATATTGCTTTGTTGTTTGCCTCAAACTTCCTGGCAAGCTACGGGTAAGATGCAACGTTATGCTGCAATAAGAAAGACATTACTTCATATGAGATGTAACGTTAAACAATTCAGCCATAGTGTCATTTGTCAGGCTAGCTCACGTTAGCGAGCTAACGTTAACAATAGTCTTTCTTATAACTTATTTAACCGCTGTGTCGCAGATTAACGTGAGTAACGTGTTTTTATGGCCAGAGCAACGTGTGCGATATGGAGTTGTAAAGTGAAGGGAACCTAACTTAAGTGGCCCAGGTGCTTTCTAACATGTCCCAGGTCAGTTATGCTAACATTGTGGCTCCTAGCTACAAACATAACGTGCACTAACGTTAGTTGCAGTAAATGCTATTCCCTCTGACACTGGTCAGTCACTAGACAGTCGGCCTACAGTGGGAACATGGTGGCGTTAGCTGTCAAATCATGTGGTGTTTATTTCACACACAGGTTTCTCTTCTCCAGGAAATAGACCGCCTCTAAAGTATATTACAGCCGTGATACCAGATACATGTCCATGTCTTGCCTGTCAAACCCAGATTCAAAGCCTCAAGTAATCAATCTCCACGATGGGCAGGAATATAACGGGTCAGGGTCCGACAACTTCTGCTACGTCAACTCTGTTGTGCCTGGATGGAGGCAAACCTGGACTCGAATTCAGGTGAGTTAGATCAGTGGTTCCCGTCCAGTGACCAACAGGGACCCACAGCCAAATGAGGAATAGTTCAATTGTGTTATTTCACTTACTACGTGTTCGCACAATGAGAGAATGTGTAAGGACTGTTTTCAATACAGGTTTCTCTCTCCTCACTGCCGTTATCTCTGTCGTTTCCAACAAAAACATTCAGACATTCTCCGACTGGGTTTTTTGAGCCCAAATCGTATAAAATGTGAGTCCGTGGTCGAGTGCGGGTGTATGTTTGGGTCCATGACATGTTACAATTTAAATATGGGATATGGCATCAGCAGTTATTTTTAACAACTATGTCCAATGACACCATTCCAACACTTTCACATAGCCAAACTCAGTTGTTTTTATACTAGGTTATATTAAACTGTTGTCAAATGTGGTTTAGGTCTATAATAATCAAGGATTTTTTATAGGTCAGAGTGTGGAGTTCAAAACAGCTGGAGGTGGAAATTGCGGGAGATGAGGAGAGGCTGGAGGGGCTGGAGCGCTTCAGTTTATGGGGCCTGATCCAGCGCTTCATAAGTGAGCAGTACAATGAAACCACTATTAGCATCGACCTATTCAGCAAGAAGACATGTTTCAAGATTGACCCTGTTGACGACAAAACTCTGTACACTGTGAAGCCCATTCGCAGTAAGTAGAGAAAAATCCCAAAGAAAGCCGATATTGACAGATATTCCGTGGCTAACCCAGCGGTGTTTCTTCTTCCTTCCAGAGTTTGATATCTATCTGTTTGTGGTATTCCTCGCTGGAGTGTTGTTGTTTGTCCTGGCAGACTCACTCAGCAGGTAATTTATTCTTATGTTCAAAGTTTCCCAGTATTATGATTTAATGGAATAATGCTATGTTATTGTTTATTTTTCCCTGGCAAAAAGGAGTCAAGTGTTCTACTACTCTGCTGGTATGAGCACAGGCATGATTGCCTCTCTCATCATCATCATTTTCATTTTGTCACGCTTTCTGCCAAAGGTAAGAGCAGCAGACTACAGACTTTCCCAACAACTATTGTCCCAACATATTCACTACTGAATAGGTTGAATCCCCTTGATCTCATGCTTTTGTGTTGCCTCCTCCCGCAGAAAAGCCCTTTCTATGTGTTGATAGTTGGTGGCTGGTCGTTCTCTGTTTATGCCATCCAGCTTGTCTTCAGGAACCTGAAGATGATTCTGAGAGAACACTGGCACCTGGCTTTTGGTATGGACTCTTATTTAACACAACCTACACCTACACACACCCAGTGACTTCCTATAATTAGAAATAACAGACTAAAATAATTCAGAATCTGGCCACTGCCCCTGGCTTGGTTTGTAAGTGTCTTATTTGCATACTAGTGAGCATATCATTTGTGCATGTGCTGTATTTTGCACCTCCAGACACTAAACATGAAATTGCATTTGAAGAGAATGTGTTTGTTAAACGTTGCCAGTGCCACACAGAACAATAATCTCGACCACAACTCCCAAGACACAACAGGAGCATTTTTTCTTTCTATTTTGAATACATGTACATTGCCAACTATGCATGCTTGAATCTACAATACACCATTTGTCTATGACCTCTATGTCCCCAGCCAGGACCCGTGGGAAACAATTACACCAAACCTTTTGACATGAATGGCCAAAATACCAGATGGATGTTGGGCTGCAGGCCAGAAATATGTGATAGGATTAGAAATTGAACATCTTAGGTCTGGTTAATATTATTTGTAAGAATCAAGTTATCACAAATCACTCTGCAAACGTAGTAATACAGCATCAAACACATCAAATACAATATCATCAGTCTGTAACTTTTACAAGGGCAGATCATAATTTTGCCCTGTTACTTTGAGTAGCTCTGCACTAGGTTATTCAGTTATTTATTTAAGACCTACTTTAAGTCAATATTTTTGTTTTTCTCAGGTTATGTAACAGTGGTGGGATTCCTCAGTTTTGCTGTCTGTTACCGTCATGGTCCTCTGGTGGATGAGAGGAGCATGAACATCCTGTCATGGACACTGCAGCTGTTTGGTCTGCTCCTGATTTATTTAGGGATTCAGATTCAGCAAGTGGCGTTTGCCATCATCCTGGCAGCTTTCTTCTCCAAGAATTTGGAGTACCCACTTTCCCTGGCACTTACTGCATGGCGGTAGGTGTTTAAACTACTGTCAGAAGATGTAGTAGGAGTACAGTGTTTTTAGTAAAGTGAAAATCCACCTAAAACGGTTCACATGGCACTCCTATTATCTTGGGCAGTAAAATCTAGATCTGTTCGTAATCTCTGCTAAAACATTTAAGAGTCTACAAAATCAGCCTCCATTGAATTCTTAATTGAGCATATTGCCTGATCAAATAAGCGTTTGTAGAAGAGTTGCCCAAATTGACATTGCTTGAACTACTGAAGCTCATGGTGGATTTTCCCTTTAGTGTGCGGTCCAATGCAACTTTTACAATACATACATTTAATTGAGCTATTGGTCTGTTGTGCAGGAAGATCAGACTATCTGTTCACTGGAAGCCACAGCCACGTCGACTGCTGACTGAAGAGGAGTATCAGAAGCAGGCGGAGGAAGAGACACGGCGTGGCCTGGAGGAGTTGAGGAAGTACTGTAACAGCCCGGAGTTCAGCCCGTGGAAGGCTGTGTCCAGGCTTCAATCCCCAAAAAGGTGGCTATTGTATCGGAATAACCTGAGTTTATGTATGTAATTAAAGTGTAACACCGATGTAATTTTGATTTAGCCTTATTGCCAGCAGCGGTTCACAATAGTATAAAGGAACTGGTGATTTACATATACAATTACATTTAGGGCTGGGCAATAATTAAATATTGTCGTTTGTCTTTCTATAGAATCATATTGTGATGATGATTTTGAGTTGCGATACACAATCTGTTCTAAATACCAAAGCTGGATTTGAACCACTAGAGCAGGGGTCTCAAACTCAACTTACATGGGGGCCGCTGGAGGTAGAGGCTGAGTGAGGCTGGGCTGCATCAAGAATTCCACAAAAAAAGGGTTTCAAGTATTCCCAAAAAAATACAACTGATCCAATCTTCTCAATCTTTACTACTAACAAGTCAGAACATGCAGAACATGAACGGTTCTTCAGAACATAGGCTTCTCTTACTTCCTCCTATTCCTTGCTGCCAGAGACTTGGCAGCGCTTCCTCTCACACAGCTGAGCCACATTTGGCTTGAGGGAGGAAGCAACTGAGACCCTCAGTATGGCTTTAAGATGCTCATCTTTAAGTTTGGACCTGAACTTTGACTTATTAAAGTTCATTGTGGAGAAGAGCTTTTCACACAGATAGGTGCTGCCAAAAAGTCACATGATCCGCTTGAACATCCTGGAAAGCTCAGGGAAGGTGGGGGGCAATTCTCTCAACCAT
>OMOT01079679.1:0-10512 GCA_900312575.1 Acanthochaenus luetkenii
ATCCCCTCCGCCCGTCTAGCATCGCAATTTCTCCGCGCTAACACCGAGGCAATGGTCGGTTGTGATGCATCTGCCCCCGTCAACAACATGGCTGGAGGTGATACATTAACGGACTAGTGCAGGTGTTGTATTTTAAAACAACATCACAATGATGGCAATGCGCTTTGTTCTCCTTCAATGTGAAATGTTCCCACACGACGCTCCTTTTCGCACGCTTCATGGTCGACTGAGTCTTCTATGTAAAGTGAAATAACATCTTCGGTCGTCTTCTGTGTAAACAATGTTTCCCAATGCAGTGCGCGCGCCCTCTTGTGTTTAACGTAATGATTGCATTTCACCAGTCTTCTTATGTGTAGTGCGCGTGCCCTCTTGTGTTTAACTTAATGATTGCATTTCACCAGTCTTCTTATGTGTAGTGCGCGTGCCCTCTTGTGTTTAACTTAATGATTGCATTTCACCTTTTTGACACAATTCATGAGATCTCAAATAGTTCAGTTTGATCGTTACGTTTAAAATGTTAATCGACCCAATTATTAATGATTGTTAATCGATTAACGACTAATCGTTAACACCCCTATCAGATACTATTCATGGTCATGACTTTGAGGTCTTTTGTTCAAGTGGCGTTTTTGTAAAACAATAAGAAATAATGTGCAGCACCTGAGCACCTTTTGAATTTTTTGTTTTATGTTTAGCTCTTGAAATGACATTTTATCTTATTAAATTAGCTTTCACTTAAAAAAATGAATGAAAATGTGAGGCTTCACGCCTCACTCTTGAGTCTGAAAATGTGGTCAAGACCACAGCTTGCACCAGATGGTGTTTGGATCTAATGCATCTCCTTTCCCTTACTCCCTGCCTGTGCAGTTGAATGTGTCCCAGCATGATTTTTTGATCCACATCTCTGTGTCTCTTGTTTGACCGCAGGCTGGTGTGCTGAGTGTGCCCCAGGTGCAGCAGGTCTCTGTTCTTATCAAGGAGCTGCTGTCTCAGTTGAGGCCCAACGCTGTGCCGCTGGTGGACGCCTTTGACTACCATGACGCGATACTGAAGTCGGTCCTGGGACGATATGATGGGAACGTCTATGAGCACATGTTCGAATGGGCCCGCCGCTCCCCCCTCAACCGCACAGAGGTCAGTCAGGGTCAGACCCGGGCTTAATAATAGTAGTGTCAAATAATTCTTAAACTTGCTTTGAGTACCAGATTGTTGGGGTATACTGCATCAGGACACTCAAGATAGCGTCACTTTAATTTGTCACAGAAGTTACAGAAAATAATACTAAATTGACTTTTATATGACGTCCTTAGATTGCCTAAGCTTGTACTTGTTGTGTTGTTCTATATGGCCAACCTCAACCTTTTGTTTGTGCACACTTGTGTATGTATGCGTCGTTTTTTATTCATGTACTTTTTTTTCCCTTCAAATCTTGAGCATAATTCATTTCCATCCCCCCACCACCACCACCACCACACACACACACACACACACACACACTCACACACTCTCCTTTCCTCCCCAGGTTCACGAGTCCTACCACAAGTACTTGAAGCCTCTGCGGTCCAAACTGTGAGCTGACCCTTGACCCCTGACCCCTGGTTGTGACACTTAGACCCCACATGAAGAATACTAACCCAGCCTTGGAACCCCAAGATGGCTGCCACCCGCCATCCGCCAATCATAAGGGTCTATCTAGCCTTCCCTGCTGTCCTCTCTTGTCTCGCTGTGGTGAAGTTGACCCTGGGTGCTTTTGTAAATTCACTCTGAAAATCTGCTCTGATTTCAGAGCGCTCTGGTTTCAAAATGATAGAGCGCTCTGAAATCAGTTAATTTACGAACGGTCAGTTAAAACGGTCAGTAGATACTCGTTAACTAAGGGCACTTTCTCACCTGCCTCGTTTTGTGCGTAAATCGTACTCGGGTGAGCACCAAAAGCGGACCAAACTAACTGCGCATTTTTGGTCTAGACAAATCTCCCGTAGCCAACTACGCTGTGCATTAAGGGATGAGGAAGACTAGCATTTCACAACATGCGAACATGATGAGTAATCGCGGACAAACGTGGAGATATGAGGTGCAGTGCTTCATAGAGATTTGGTCGGATGAATATAAAAGCTCACAACTTTCGACAACACATAAGAACAGCAAAATCTTCTCTACTTCCTGGAGTTTCTTTTGAGTTCCACGCATTGAAATCCTGACCAATTTGAGAGCAGTTCAGGAACTATATTTTGCTCCCGCCCCAGACACATCTGACCAATGAGTGACATGAACGTTCTCACGTGGCTTGTGCAGCTGCATTTTGGTTCGCTTCACCAACTCATCAACTGATTCAGACCAGAGCAAACGAATAGGTGTGAAAGGAACCGAACCAGCTGAAAAACTAAACGATGTATAATTCTCGCGTCTGGTGCGAACCAAGAAGCGTCCACCCCAACGTTGTATAATAAATTTGTATTCATCCCACATATAAACATGATTATTACCTGTAGATGCATGTTGAATAATACTGGCTAGAGTACCAATCAAGCCGCAACCATCGCATTTTGCAACGACCATTTTTACATTGGAATGTTCAGACGCTCGGATAAGCCATCTTTCCTGTCAGAGCGCCCAGTGTTCGCTCTGGCTGCTCCCAGAGCACAGTGCTCTGAATTTTAGAACGGGGGCACTCTGAGCGACCAGAGAACACCCGGGTGCGCCCCAGCACTCTCAGAGCGTATTTACGAATGCACCCCCTGAGTTCTCAGCCTCTCTAAAGGTCATAGTACATGGGCAACATTTTGAAGCAATTGTAAACGATTAGCAAATGGTGCAAAATTGATGTGGTTAACATAATGAGCTATAAGCAGGGGAAAGAACTGGTTCAGGAAATGACGACAACCTAAAATGTAATCATTATTCTGAGGCCAAGAAATGCGAATGTTTAAGAATGTATTAAAAAGTTTTAATATGTTCTCTAATGGTCGTTTCAGAGAAATCTCATTCTTATTAATTTCTGCCCTCAAATGTAAAACATTATACGGACACAGCAGAGAGTTGTGGCGCTTAACTGAAA
Organism: Acanthochaenus luetkenii; assembly: GCA_900312575.1. Classification (NCBI taxonomy): domain Eukaryota; kingdom Metazoa; phylum Chordata; class Actinopteri; order Beryciformes; family Stephanoberycidae; genus Acanthochaenus; species Acanthochaenus luetkenii. The sequence goes on from OMOT01079679.1 coordinate 3,059, forward strand.
CCCAAGACATTTGGAACTAATTAATGGGCAACATTAATGAACCATTTCTCTCTTTAAAAAATAATATATAACCAGAATGTAATGTATATAGGTTGGAAGGTTTGATCTAGAACAAAATAATTCAAATTATGTTCTAAGCAAACCAACAGTGAAATCTGTTTCAGTTCTTTCCCTTGACTACAGAGAACACAATGTAATTTAAAAGCAAAACAAAAAACAGTACAGTTTGTCAATTGTTAAAGGGGCATTAAGTAGTCATATCTTTTATCGTCTTCTTTGGGCAACCATTCGGAATTGCAACAACATTGATAGAACTTACATCACCTTGAATTACGGTGGCCTGTTTAATGACAGGTTGAGTTACATTGTACATTAGACGAGTAAGCTTGCGAATTAGATCCAACAAACGTCTAGTGAAGAGGTAGTATATCATCATGAAAATGCTGTAATAACACTGCTTTTTCATTAGCTTTTTTAGCTTGAGAATTAGGCTTTTTTTCCAGACACCCCACCACACACACAACACCGACACCGTAACTTGTCAAATGTGCTGCTATATAATAAATAATTATACTGGACTAATCTGCCTAACACATCAGTGTGTAGCTTTTAATGTCCAGAATTATTCAGGCTTTACTGTATTATTGTGATTCAAACATTTGCATACTAGATAACTCTTTAAATTACAGCTCCCTCATTTTTGTAAGTACAGTTTTAGTTTAGCAAAACCTAAAATTGGAAATGTAGTTGCTAAACAGAAATGTATGGCACTGTAGAGAAAGAGCACTTGAAACTGAGCAGTTGTTTTATCTTGATCTGCACTTTATTTGTAGCCTATGGGCGCGTTCCATTTTATACCAATATATGTTGGTCAGTGCAGACACCGCCCCTTTCATGTGAACGCGCACAACAAAGCCTGTGTTAACTAAGGGAGTTGAAACCACCTTCGTGACACGCGCTAAGCCTGATTACGGTGGCCAGGTTTTGTCAAGCCCACTAACGCAAAGAGCCTGGGTATGTTAAGCTCCCTTCGTAGTATACCCCTCAACCAGATCCAACTGTCTGTATGGCTGAATAATGGGACCACAACAGAACCAGACGTATTAAATGTTGTTTGATTTTGTCTAGTCTAATTACCCCGCGATGAAAAGGGGGAGCTGTAATCTAAAGTCTCATTGTGAACTGTAAAGATGATTTGTGGGATAATTATGTGCCTGAGGAAGTTGTCTTCCACTAATCTAACATTTCATTTCTGTATTTACAGACTGTTGTAGGCATAGCATGTATGATTATCAACATATTTTGTTTTAACATATTTGCGTGATAATGTGAAGATATACAGGGTTCCCATGGGCCTTGAAAATGCTCAAACTTTGTGGATTTGAGAAAAACTCAACTCAACTAAACTCAAACTATATTTATAAAGCACATTTAAAAACAATCATGGTTGACCAAAGTGCTGTACAGTATAAGCACTAAAATGCCAAAATAAAACCTTCTAAACACAAATTACACAAACGATCAGGGTGTTTAGCTCGTCATGACATGAAGACCAGTGAGAAAAGGTGCGTTTTCAACAGAGACTTCAAGATATCTAAAGTCTGGGCAGTCCTAATCTGCAGCGGTAGGGTTATTCCACAATTTAGGGCCAGCTACCTCAAAGACTCAGTCACTTCTGGTTTTAAGCCTAGATTTAGGGGACACCAAGAAGCAGCTGATTGCATGGCCTAAGTGCTCTAGCTGGGCTATGAACATGGAGGAGTTCAGCTAGATATGGAGGTGCCAGACCATTCAAAATTAAAATAAAACAATACCTTAAAGGTTTTTGAAAATGAATGGATGCCCTTGAAAGTACTTCAAGAATTAAAATATAGCACTGAAATTCATCAATATGCCTCAGCTCCCTTTGCATCAGGATTTCTTGACAAGATCGGTAAAACATTCCATGTCTGACCCCAAAACATGCCGATTTTGAGTCCTTGAAGTGACCTTGAATTCCACCAAACAATACATTGAAAGTCATTGAACAGTCATTGAATTTGATGTTAAAGTGAGTGTGGGAACCCTGGATATATTTTCATGAATTCTAATGGTTTTAAACAAATGTGGTTTTGTGTATTGATGGTTGGTAAATCATTTGCCTTTCAGATTCTATTAATAAAAAGTTTAAATAATCAATGTGTATTTTGTTCATCTGTCTTGAACCACTAGATGTATGTATGTATTCATATCAGCGACAAAGCTCAGCAGGGATGTAGTGAGTGATAAACCCACCTGAACTCAGTTTACCACCTTAAGATAAGATGAAACTAGTGATCAGCATGGGGGAAATGGGCTGTTGGTCCAGTAATAAGACACAGCAAAGACAAATACAACATAAATAGGAACATGGAAAAATGAGCAGACACACAACCTACAATTTCAGCACTAGAGCACACAGAAATATATTAAGAGGATGTTCAAAATATCTGCGCTACTACTTTTTGAAGCAAAAACGAATGAAAAAGTTACTTATGAGAATATACCCAAAACAATGAAATATGTGCAGAAAGCCATTAAGCTGCAATTTACCCACCTTTTTGAGCACACGGTAGTCTTTATAGTACGGTATATCTTTTTAATAGTAAATAGTATCAAACTGATAGAAGTTGCATGATCATCAAATATAAACCAACACTACTCTTAAAATATAATTATTTACTTCATAACTTATGTTTGTATGCTCTGGATAAGCCCTTGCGGCCTATGGGTTCAACCTACGGCCTAACAATAGAACAATAGGAAGTGAGCATGTGCAACAAGACACGTTCATATTAATCATCGACTAATCTCAGCATAAGTTGGGCTTTCAGCCGCACCGGGCTCAGCGGAGGAGTTGGACCGGACTACCACGTCCCTTCTGCGGGTCAGGTAGGTCCTAACTCCGCCTCCTCCTCCTCCGAGCTGCAGGCTGTTGGGTGTTGGTGGAGAAAAAGAGGGAAGTAGAGAGGAGCGAGAGAGAGACACAGAGAGAGAGAGAGAGAGAGACACACAGAGAGAGAGAGAGAGAGAGAGAGAGAGAGAGAGAACGTTGTAGCCTCTCGGACCGACATATCTGCCGTGAATGAATAATACCGACTTCTCTGTTGGAGGTGAGTGGCACGAGCCTTTCATGGCGTTACTTTTATTTGGTAATATAGTGAAACGGTGCGCGTAGTGTTTGGGTCAACGGTCATTGTCGAGTTTTTAAAATGGAGACAAACCACAGTGAAATGGCTTCAAATCACATGTAAGCGCTGTGGTACAGCGGTGTTGGTGTCGTAAGGACTTTGGGCTGAGCTTTTGTAATGTTAGTTAGCTTACAACGTTCCCACACACACTGGCTTCAGAAAAGCCTTTGTTGCTCCGCCCGCCGGGAGGAGAAATTAGATATTTCCCCCCATAGTATCTTTTCCAAAGTTAATTAACCTATATATTAAGCCATTTAGTGTTACACCCCTCCCATTTTTTCAAAAGAATGTCAATGTGGGAGGGAGTGTTGACAACATGTGCTGCGTTTCAATGAGGACTTGACTGTAACCCAACTGTAACTGACTTGTTCCCAATGGACAGGAATGAGAAGTTCAAGCTCTTGTGTGTTTCTAGATGTCAAGTCAAAGCCAACTATTGTGTGATATAAATGAGACTGTGTGCAAATGTACAGTATTACTGTAACTCTCAGGCCCTATCAGTAACATTTCAGTGCCCTTTGTAAGTAACCGCTTTAAAGAGGACAGTCGTAGCATAATGATGAGCAATTATGCTGTGTCCTTGATGAAAAATCATCAAATATTCCTAAAGGGACTTACAATGTTTCTCTGGTACTCAATGGTTTATAGTGACCTTTTCATACTTTATGGTATTTTATATGCCTAAGGTATTCCTATCATATTTACAGTTTTGCTGTGATATTTGCACAATATCCTTCTCTACTTTATTGTAGGAGAACTATAGTTATTTTTGTGTAATGGGTGTTAATTCGTTTACAAGAGGTTAAGGGTGGTTTCACACTACGGACCCGGGGCCATTTCCGAGCACGATTTCCCCCAAAGTCCGGATCGTTCGGTTAGTTTGAACACTGCGTTCTATCCCCGGGAACGGATCACCGTTCCGCAGTTTTGTTTATTACAAATATAATACTTAAACTTTGAACTTTTCTCTATTTGTGTATTATTATTATTATTATCATTAGTAGTAGTCTGTATTATAATATAATAGATGTTGTATTATAATAATAGTAGCCTACCCTAGTTATAGTCACGAGAGGCATCTCACATGACATAATCTGGACGGTTGAAGGTCTGTCACAATAACAAAAACGCTTTGATTGGAAGGCTGTTTTATTAGAATATCATGACACTAGTTTATTTTATGAAAACTTTTTGAAACGGTAAATTCTAACCTATATTTACCTCCTAACGTTAATCCTTCATAACTGATTGCTTACTTACTAGCAGCTACCTGAGTTTCCGACCAGTGTCATTGGCCTCTGTGGCTGTGATGTCATGTTACGGTTAAACGTGGGTGCACGCATAAATTCAGGGTGTAAACGTGTACAAAAAAAGCCAAAAGCCCCATCCCTAGTTGTTACAGCAATCCTCTTCCGTGTTTTGATACAGTTGTGTTCACACTTGAATCGTTCCGTGCCCGGGGACGCCTGAACCGTCCCCCAGACCACTTTTTCAAGTGATCCGTTCCTGGGGACGGAACGCAGTGTTCACACTAACCAAACGATCCGGACCTTGGGGGGAATCGTGCTCGGAAACTGCCCCGGGTCCATAGTGTGAAACCACCATAACAAGCAGTCAATGGAGAATTAGTTTGTGGTCCTTCCATTGTAATCTGTATTAGGCCGTCATACTGAATTTCTGCAAATGTACAGGCAATCCAGAAGAAGACGACATGCATTCTAGATAAGCATAGGTAACAGCATTTATGCAATGCTGCTAGCACCCAGCTCTGACCCACACAACACCTGCCTCTGCACGGTTGAACTAGCATGGCTGTTGCACCACCAGTGCACCTGCCGCTGAGATTAACGGGCTGTATCAACGAGAACTGTGAGCCAGTGCAAATCAGAAAGTTTACATTCTGTGACTGCAAGGCAACACGAGTTGAGCCAAAGGGACGTGCTTCACCATACGACACTTTCTTGATTTAAACAAGCATTTAGAAGCCCAGCCACGCACAGGTCTTGGGAACTCCTGTCTCCTTCATGCCCACAGAGTTTAGTATTTCCAGCTGGGTTCAAACAGTTGCAGTTTTGATGGGCTTCTCTAGTGGTCCCTAAAGTAGGCTGCAGTGATCTCCTGGGGTCCTCAACATATTTCCAGGTTGTCCCTGCAAATTGTGGTGTGGTTTAATTTCAGTGTTGCTTCATTTGCTAGAAGTTAGCAGCACAGTGACAGAGAGAATGACAGAATGTATCAGGATGTTTATTCTGATCAAAGGGTTCAGTCTCTTCACTGTTTGCTCCCACCAACAGTGGACCAGACATGAGTTTCTGCTTTAGATAATTTCTAACGTAAGTATTTTCGGAATGAGGTGCCTGCCATGCTTTTAGTTAGTTTGGAAACCCCTGGGCTAGACTGCTCGCCTACACATCCAGTGGCTGTTGTCTTCCAGCCTCTCTCACAGAGTGTGGGAATCAAGTCAGGCCTTCTCTTCTCTCCTGGGGCTTTCCTTCCTTGATTTTATCTGTCCTCAGATGTTGTGCTGCAACACGCCCAGAAAGCGCTGTGCTTCTCTCTAATTTAGCAACCTACTTCAATATCGGTATATTAAAGTGCTGGCCAGGCTGTTGGGATTAATTCCAACACTGCCATGCCAACCCTCGTACCACACTGTCTGGCGCATCATCTCAGAGGATTTGATGGGACGTACAGGAAATGCTTTGAAAGCAGAAGTATCGTAAACCCTAAAAGTTTTTTTTGTGGATGCCTTGGTTTTTCGACAAAAGCTCCAAATTGTACAGAGAGCGATATGTGATGACCTTTACATTAATTGTTGCTCATTTGTCTCTGTGTTTCTCGAGGGCTGTTCCAGGATGGGACGAAATGTAATTACTTATATTCTGTCTGGCTGCGCAGTTCTGTGTGTCAGAGAGAGAGTAGGCCACTGTGTCTTTCTCAGGGTGCTTTCACACCAGCCTCGTTTAGTCCACTTGTTTCCCTCCCTGGTGCGGTTCTTTTGGGCGGGTGAGAACACAGTAATCGTACTCGGGTGTGCGCCAAAAGCAGACCAAGCAAGCGGGCCGAGATCTTGTTGAGATGTGGTCTCAGTCCGCTTCCAAACAAATTCTGGTGCAACCCAACTGCAGAAAACACTGTGCATTTTTGGACTAGACGTGCTCCTGTAGCCAGCTACTTTGTGCATTAAGGGATGAGGAAGACGAGCATTTCACAACATGCGAGCATGACGAGTAATCGCAGACAAACGTGGAGTCGTGAGGAGGTGCAGCGCTTCATAGAGATTTTGTCGGACGAGTATATAAACTCACAACTTTCGACGACACACAAGAACAGCAAAATCTTCTACTTCCCGGAGTTTCCTTCGAGTTTTCACGCATGGAAATTCTTACCAATTGGAGAGCAGTTCAGGATTATCGCTCCCGCCCCTGACACATCTAACCAATGAGTGACATGAACGTTCTCGCATGGCTTGTGCAGCTGCATTTTGGTTCACTTCACCAACCCAATCAACTGAATCAGACCAGAGCAAACAAATAGGTGTGAAAGGGAACCGAACCAGATGAAAACTAAATAATGTATAATTCTCACATCTGATGCGAAGTGAACCAAGAAGCGGACTATCGGGTATGAAACCGCCCTCTTTTCCAACAGCCAGGCTGGGCAGGTTGACTTATATCAATGTTACACACGCACATGTTGTAGCTCCCATGACAAACTGAAAAACATGACATACTTTGTATCTGGGCAGCAATATGTTTTATTTCATCCCTTGTTTTGTATATGCATTGTGACATACAGTATGTATGAACATCAGATATTTAGGTCTCTTCTTGAGGATTGTGAGGGACTGAATTCTGAGCTCTTGCTGTGGAATTTGAAGTAGTAGCTTCTTGCTGTGCAGGTTTGGGCATGCATGCTCTTGTAAAATAGTGCTGTGTTAAGCTGTCTCTGGAATGGTTAGATACTTCCCTTAAAATGAGGTTGAAGCCAAGGCATCCTGTGCTAATGTATCACAAGATCTCTTAGTAGAGAACCTGTGATACAACTTGAATAACTGTCTTTTAGTGGCTTTCATTGGATATGACTGAGTTGCTTGAGGCATTAAAATGCTGCACTATTTTCAGCCAAAGAAGTGTAATTGGACTCCCAGAGAACCAAACATTTGTTTGGTGTGTCATCACCATTATGAGATATTGTGGTTGGAAGTAAGGAATGGGGGGGGGCAGTTTCGGATGCAACACTGAC
>OMOT01079682.1:0-11124 GCA_900312575.1 Acanthochaenus luetkenii
ATCCAAGGCCTCCGCCACTGGCATGGGACTGCTTTCCTGTGCCGCATTGATGATGTTGATCACCTGGATGATGAAGCGAGAAGGGTGCAGAGAGAGATCTACATAAGTCGGGCCTACCTCTGTTATATGTGGCCGGCTCCCCGAGCAAGAAGTCAAGAGTTACTGTAGGATCTAAGGATGGACACCTACGGCTACGTTAGGCAGGCAGATGCAAGCACACTGCCAAACTCACTCACTTGCCCACAAACACCACCAGCAGTTCTATCAGTGGCTTTATTCTGGAGAGCAAGATGCCTACAGGGGCCGACAACACAGTCAAATGACACAGCAGAGGAACCGCACTGTGTCATATGACCCATCCCTGGGGACTTTCTCCATTTCCGACTAGCCATGCTGCAGTCTGCACAAACCACTGAAATAGCAGGTCATTCTGGTACCACATGTCTTGTCCATGAAATATGCCATTTTCTAAGCCTATCTTCTCTTGACATGGTGTGCATTGCCTCTAGACGTAGACAGATGTACAAGGAATGCTCATGGACGTTTTATGACCCAAGAGTTCAGTCATGAGATGAAAACATCAGCGCAAACTGCTAATCATATGATGGAGGGTGGGAGGGATGGTGGGGAGGGAGACAAACTCACCTTGGTGATGGGAGCCTCTATGGTCATGGAGTGGATTCGGGCCATGGAGGAGTGCCTTCGCTGAGAGCTCCCTGGCAGGAGGAAGAAAAAAAAGATCATTTAAATGTCCGCTATCATAAACGTGATCTTTCATTTAACCAAATTCTGAAATGGAGGGGGGAAAAAGAAGCAGCTGCATTTTTTCCACTACTTGGTGTGTGTGTGTGTGTGTGTGTGTGTCCAATCAAATTGATGCAAACAGGAAACTTGGACCGTTTCACAAGAGAAACGCCCAGAGTTTCCATCATCCATCTCCCTTCTCTCTCACCGTCGCTCCCTCTAGATGTTGTGGATCTGACGTCCAGAGAGCCTTTCCTCCGGTCTTTGTGCTTATTGGATTGGATGTCTGGGGAGGAGTACGTCTTACATTAACACACACAAACACGTACACATATTCACACACACAGCAATCAGTTCAAAAGGGATGACGGCCAATCTTGACCTCCATCACAATATCCTAAAGACTGAAAATTGGATGGTTGTAAGTATCTCCCATTAAGAAAGAGTCATACATAATCACTTCCTGGGATAATAAGCATACTGGATATCACATAAGCTACTGGGAATACTCCAGTACTCGTGCTTTTCTGAACACAAAAGAAACATGGGCTCAAAGTGACAACAAATGAAATGCCGTCTTTATACATACTGTACCTTCAAATTAACATAATCACAATAAGAACCAAATAAAAGTAGTTCATTTGAATATGTTCTATGCAAATAAAACGGTGTAGTTTCATTTAAAAAGCGCCCATTTATGTTTGAGGTAGACTTTCTGTTCTTCTGAATAACAGTAGGAAAACCAAAGGTTCGTAATAAATGGCAGCTATACCAGTCCAGGTTAAACGAAGAACTCAATTTCTTCCATCTATAGGGGTGAATAAAACATCATATATGAAACTACAACTCATTGTCCTCTGAATAATCTTCCATCTCCTCCCTCTCTAAAACTCCACTGCAGAGTTGTTGGTTGTAGTAAAAGAAGACCAAGGAAGACATAGTTTATTAATGTATGGTTTGAGTGGAATTTCTACATCTTGGAGGGATTTCCTATAAAACCATGTATCTTTGTACCTACGATGACGATGTGCATGTGAATGAACAATGTAGTAATTAAAAGTAAAACACTTTATATATATATGTGTATATATATATAGCACCTAAACACAAGACACTTTGGTACAAAGAGCTTCACAAGGTTAAAATAAAAAGATAACAAAACAAGAAACAATCTACACAGACAAAAAGACAAGCACATAACAAAAGAAGCAGGTTAAACACATCAGTCACACTGAGAGGCCATGAAGTAAAAGTGAGTGTTTGATTGATTTTTTAAAACGGCAATCAATTCTGCTAACCTAACAATTTTGGGAAGGTTGTTCCTCGGTCTAGGGACCACAATAGTGAAAGTGTGATCACCCATTAGAGCCTCTGATCAGAAGCCTAAGGAACCTAGGGGTATTGTACAGGCAAAACAGTACAGAAATACCTTTATACTGACATGCAAGACTTTGCAAAGCTTTATAAACAAAGTTGATTCTATTGCTAGTAAAGTGACGCCAAGAGAGGAGCGATATGATCCCTCTTTTCTGCGCCTGTCAGGAGCGTTACAGCTGATGCTACAATACAGCAAGTAACAATAGTCCAGTATAGAAGAAATAAAAGCATGGATAACTTTTTCCAGGTCGACAAAATAAATAAATAATTTCATTTTAGAGATATTTCTCAGATGGAAAAAGCAGGACTGGATAAGCTGCTCTTCAATATTGACGTCATAATCAAAGAAAACATCCAGGCTTCTGACATGGTGCCTTATATTTGCTGACATACTGCCAAGGTTACTGCAAAGTCTACAAATCTCAGTTAACAAAATGTGACTATTTCCAATTTACTGTCATTAAGTTCCAGGAAGTTTTGAGCCAACGGTTGATGTCTGCGAGGAAATCATCAAAAAAAATAAAAAATGTGCATCGATTGGTTTCAGAAGTAACTGTGTATCATCTGCATAGTAGTGAAACTGGATATTGTGCTTTTTGATAGTATGTCCTAGTGGAAGAAGCCCAAATTTAAAAAACAGTATTGGTCCTAGGGTCGAACCCTGTGGTGCGCTGCAAGTGATATTGGCATGGGAGATACATGCATCACCAATGTGTTCTACCCAGGAAATAGGACCTGAACCAGTCGAGCGCTGTCCCAAAGGCTCCAACCCAGTCTTTGTTTTAGGTGGTTTGGCATAATTGTGTTGATTGATCAAAATGTCATGGATTAAGAGCAGTCCCAGTGGAGTAGAGAGAACTTGAGACAGATCTTACCTGTCTGAGACTCTGCCTGGACACTGGATTTATCACTCTGTATGGATAGGAGGGGAAAAGCAAATTGATACATCTAGGTCAGAGAGCTTCCTTTCATTCATCTATTTTGTAACAAAAATGTGGCGAACACCTCTTACCTTATTATTATCATTTAAAGGCCTGTTGATAGACACATAGTGTCTGATTTTTCTGTGAATGACAAAAGACAATTAGTACAAGAGGAAAACAAAGGATACAATTATACAGTATCATTATAGATTAAGTTATACATTATACTGTAAGTTACTGCAAGGTAACGTCAAGTGGATGATAGCTCAAGATTGGATGAGCCAGGCCAAAACACACTGTCACTCACCCTCCCTGTCCAATTACAGGTGTGATCTTCACATTTTGCTGAACGCTGTCTCCATTCTTCTTTTTGGCATAATAAATCCCCTGCCATTCCTGGAACATACCAAGGCAGAGCCAGGAGAGAGGCAGTGAGACATACATCAACGAAACATTACAGTATATGAAGACATACTCAGAAATAACATGGACTCATGGTAGGTATACTGTACATAGTATCTCGTTAACAACTTGATAAAAATCGAGGAATCGTACGATTTCATCTGTTGAAAAGGTACTTAAAAACTGGGTGGTGAACCAGGGTTGGTGTTTGGGGGCAGAGTATTTCAGAGAGCAGCAAGTTGCATTAATGGGTAGGTGAAACACGCCTGGAGTCCCAGAGTGCTTGTTTCATGTCCACCCCACCATGGACTACTGCAGCGGCTTTAAAAGGCCTTTCCTGCTGTTAGGCTGTCTGGGTCTGACCTTCACTCAGCCATCAACCACTGTTCTTATGCACATGAAGCAGAGCTGCTGGATGGCCCATGGCACGGTTCACGTACCGCACGTGGATGCACTAGCACGTATGCCTGCACAGCCGTGTAGGCCGTAATTCATTCTGGGCCTCTCACATTTTACTCTAACATACACATATTCTCATTCTCACATAAATACATTTTATGCTCACATACATACAGTGTATTCTCATTCTCAGATTCATTTTACTCTCACGTACATGTATTCTGTCACACATGTATATACAGTACATATAGTCCGTATATTTTCACATTCCCATCCATATTTTCACTTTCACACAGTATATATACACTTTTCTCTCACATCTACATATTTTCACTTTCACAGACTGTATATATACTTTACTCTCACATCTACATATTTTCACTTTCACAGACTGTATATATACTTTACTCTCACATCTACATATTTTCACTTTCACAGACTGTATATATACTTTACTCTGTCACTTTCACATACATATACTTTACTCTCACATACATAAGAACTGAGAATGCTTTACCCCTCACATGAGCAAAAAATGTAATATACTAATCAAATAACAGTCAATAAAATGCTCTCAAACACTTATACAACCCAAATATAAAATACAAATAAATATTCTTAAATTCAGAACTTTGCAACCATATCAGCTTGTTTGACTTTCACTGACACAGGAAGTTCCTCCTTAACCAGGAAGTCTCTTCAGTTATGCTTCATGCTCTTGAAGAGCATATTATTTCTACAATCATGCTATTATATGTAATCCTCTTTGTTTTGCAGGTGTAGTCAGGAGTGATGAAAATTACTTCTTTTTTTTAAAGTGCATTGAGGGAATGCAAGGAGAGTTCATGGGAGGCTGTATAGAGGAGAGCTTCATGATCACACACAAACCATATCTGCATTCCTGTCCATCTCAAGATTAGTTGAAGATCCAAAGAATAGGGAAACACATTAGAGTCCTTGCATGGATGTTTGTTTCTTAATGACTGCTTAACAAACCAGACAAAGATCCAGGTCTGAGAACAATGATGCCCTAGTACCTCCAACTGTCTTGACTGGCCTTCAAGGCAGAGCTCGATACAGCATTTCAGATGAGCAGATCACTCGTTTATCTTCCATTGGAATTAACTGGCGAGGCATTGTGGCATGCTGAGGGATCTCAAGAGATGCGGACAAAGCAGTGATCGTTTCAGGCGACGATAATATATTATTTAATACTCCGATACAGTAATGTGCACAGACTATCACAAGGACAGGTGCTGCATAAAAACAGCACTTCAGACAAAACATGATCGATATGTTGTAACAATAGGCCTACTTGCTATTTGCTCAATCTGAGTCGGCACTAACGTGTAATAGTGCTTATTTGGGTTTTGTGCTTTCCAGATATCAGCTCTTCCATCGAAGTGGTCCCACTGCATTGAAGCCTTTATTATCCCCAACTAACTTAACAGTAGAGAAAAGGCTCTAATGTCTTGATTGATAGGAATTATCACTAATTGACAATGTAGTGACATCAAACTCTTCATTCAGTAGTATGCAATGAAATCCAACAATTTAAGAGTGTTTGATACAATATGCTTTTTCACTTACACATTTATACTTTACACCTTCAGTTGTGCTTTTACATATTGTACTCATTTTTTAAAGGATACAGCTGCTGCTCCAACACCAATTTATGGATGGATAATTAATAATGTTCCAATAGTAATTTATGCACACACACGTGCACAAGCCACTACGACCAACCACCAATCAGAACTGCGTTGGGCAGTCAGTGAGAATGAATGACATACTCTAAGCACTGACCCACCATTAATTGTCCTGCCTGTGACTACATTAGTATTTTGGCTTATATTGTTTTCATTTTTAACAATATCATCAACATTTATAGATCCCCAAAATGTGCACATAAGATATCAATCAATAAACAGTACTATACACTATTATAGGGGAAATTAGGCCATAATTGAAAGGGAAAAAAACATAAAGACAAATAGATTTTTATACTTATTTTATTGGAAAATCACTGCAACCTATTAGAATAAAACAAAATAATATATAGTTTTTTGTGTGCAAAAGGGCCTTTGAAAGGTCCTTCAATTTTTGCACTTCTGCAATCATAACTTTTTGAGCTATGCTAAGCAGTGTCCCCAGGCATGTATTCCCCTGTCACACTACAGTGTCTTTGTGTAGACAGCAACTGTTCATCTGTAGATGACTGCCTCTTCCTCGTCACTATTTCTGAAATTCCACAACCTTCTCTGCTATAAACTTTCTCCTCGCCATCTCTGGATTTGCCTCAGAATGAATGCTAGCTCAGCTGCTAACTTCATGCCTCGCCAAGGTAAATAAGGCTAGCCCAGGGAGGTTTTATAGTGGGCCAACCATCCGAGACGCGTTATGTGATGACCTTTAGCATTGAACACATGATCAGTAAAGATGGCGGATTACAATCAACTGATACACAGAAAGATAGGGCTATGTCCATGTGCCAACAATTAGCAACCTTTACGCATTACTTTCAAAATGAAACCTGATGGAGCATATACACAATATTGGGCTTGCAACTTAGTGATTCTGTAGTTTCACGTGCAAAAAAATGCATTTCTCTAACGATAATATAACAATAATAATAATAATTAACTTTTTTACAGCGCTTTGCAAACAAAGTTACAAAGCGCTTCACAGTGGAAAGAAAATAAAAAATAAATAGTTACAAAAAAGGAGTAACATCACATATACAACAAAACAGAGACAATAAAAACCTAGGCTACATGTAAAATTAGACACCAAGAAAAATAAAAATAAAAATAAATGATAAGAAGGTCTTTTCAAAAAAGTTATTTTTAAAACGTGATTTAATACAAGACACCGATTTAGCTAGACTGAGTTCTTCAGGCAGGGCATTCTAGAGCCTGAGAGCCCTTACAGCAAATGCCCAATCACCTCTGATGGCCAGCTGGGACCAAGAAACGACCAGAAAGGCCTCGCCTGTAGATCTCAGGCTACAATCTGGCTCATAAGGAGTTAAAAAATCTGTAACGTAGCCAGGGGCCAGACCCCAAACAGCTTTAAAAGTAACCAGTAACATCTTAAAATAAATTCTGTCTCAAATCAATTGGGTGTCGTCCACATAACAATGGAAATGAATGTTACGTTTCCAAATAATGTCTCCAAGAGGGGGCATATAAATAGAAAACAAAAGCGGTCCTAAAATTGACCCTTGGGGAACACCCCACTTAATACTAGCTGGAAGAAACATTCCACAAAACAACAGAGAATGATCTATCTGTAAGATAGGACTTTCCAGTATCTGAGGGGGATCCATGATGGGTTAAATGCAGAGAAATAATTTCACTTTGTGTGCGGTGCTCTGTGCATGTGTGTGACAAATAAATTAAATTAAATGATCCACTGTATCGAATGCTGCACTAACATCCAGCAAAACTAGCATGAAGCAGTCACTCGCGTCGGAGGCCAGCAGAAGATTGTTTGCGATCTTAAGGAGAGCAGTCTCTGTACTATGGCGAGCTCTAAAACCGGATTAGAATCTCTAAAGTATTATTGTTATTCATATAAGAAATCAGCTGCGATGAGACTACTTTCTCCAGTACCTTTGATAGGAAAGGCAATTTGGAGATGGGTCTGTAATTGCTGAGGGTGAGGGGGTCCAGATACGTTTTTTTCAGGAGTGGCTGGACAATCGCATGCTTAAAATATGATGGGACAACACCAATAGACAATGCATTTATTATTAGTGAAATATTAGGGCCAATTGATATAATTACCTCTTTTAGAAACCTAGTGGGTTGAATGTCTGAGGTGCAGGATGAAGACTTCATTAGTGAAATAGTTTCTGCTAGGTTTGACAGGTAAATGGCCTAAAATCTGCTGGATGAGGAATGGCCATAGGGTAAGGGGAGAAATATATAGCTAAATACTCACACTTTTCGGGTGAGGCATTAACAGTCAGGTCAGTGCGGGGAGTAGTAACTGAGTCTATTATGTATTATCTAGAGTTTTGCATCTTTAACTATATTGTGGTACTTTGCCTTGAGATCCTTCAGTATGTCCAGATTGATTTGTAGTTTATTTGCTTTACACCTGCGCTCAGCTTTTCTACATTGTTTCTTCAGGGCCCATGTCTCAACATTAAGCCACGGCTGGGCTTTGAGATTAGTTATTCTATCTTTAAGGGGAGCAATATCGCTGAGTATAGTTAGACAGATTTGATTGAAGTCATTGACCAGTTCCTCACAGTGAGGAGAGGAAACAGCATAGTTGAACGCAGAAAGCAAAAGCCTCAGCAGCAGAAAAAGAGTTGAAGATGCGAGAACAGACAGGTTTACAAAGCTCTGAGTGTGGGGCAGATAACAACACATTGAATACAATGGCTTTGTGATCGGATAGACAGAAATCTGATATCACCAAATCCTCAGGAGTGCATCCAAATGATAAAACTAGATCTAGTGAGTGACCTTTAGAGTGAGTGGGAGCTTTGACAGACTGTGTAAGATTAAAAGACTGAAATACGATTTTTTAAATCCTGTGATAAGGTAAGAGCTGAACAACAGACATGGGTATTAAAATCACCAAGCATTAAAACTCATGTCATGTAAAGGTAAGATCAAAAAGAGAAGAACTCCGCGATAAAATTACTGCTTGGCTTAGGCGGTCTGTACACCACGACACATAACGGAGGAACTTGTCAAGATGTTCAAAAGATGTGAAACAGCCAAACGAGATGAGAGAGCACTTATGTGTTTTTGTAGCAAACTGCAAGACCACCTCCATCAGCCCAGAACACCTGGGCTGATGGAAGTAGAAAACATTACTGGAGGAAGCTTCTATTAGAGGAGTAACATCACCTTGACTCAGCCAGGACTCGAATGTTGTTTGACAGAATAAAAATAATTTATACTAAAACTCTTATTAGGCAATGATCTAAGTTTAAGGAGAGACAACCTTGTTGGCACAGTCAAGAGTTGTACCAGTTAGCAGGGGGCAAACTGAATACATTTAAGGTTCTGTAAGATTGCACCCCTCCTTCTGTTAACAGGGCGTGGGGTGCTAAATTATTTGTGCTTCAGCATTTGGAGGGCAACCATGACACCTGTTACAGGAATTTACTGTTACAGGAATTCACTACAGAATAACAAGAGAGAAAAACAAAGATGTGCATTAGCAAGCACTCGAAATTACAGGAACATTAGATGTGGAAGATGATTCACACTCACTATGAACAGAAGGTATATTCTGGGGGGAATCAAGGTTGCAAGCAGGTCAATCATAATGTAGTGCATCTAAAGTGGATGTGAGATTTGAGGTCAGTCGCTTTATCCCCTTGCCATTAGGGTGGATACAGTACCGTCTTTTTTTGTGGCAATCCATCCTGTTCCAAAAGGAGTCATAACGGCTGATAAAACCATACCCAGTGGCAATACAAACGTTACCCAGGCTCTCAATTGTTTCTGCAAGCTCCTCAAAGTCATGTTGCAGTTTAATCGACTGTCTTAGCCTGGAGTCATTAGTGCGAGCATGAACTATCCCTGTATGCAGTGGTGGAGGTCAATGAGTGCAGGAACATGAACACAAATGTCACACAAGATTTTAGCGCCAGAAAAACAGTAAGTGATTCCCCAGTGGATTTCCACAAACCTAATGATGGAGTCGCTAACCATAGTCTTCCGTATGGACAGCTCTGGTTCACCGTCCGCGCAGCCTCCGGCATAGACTTGACGGGACGAGGTTGGAAGGGGCGAAGAGGGTGGCCACATTCGCACCAGGCATGGAATGCCAAGAACGGACGGGGCTGTGTGTAGGACCGCTACACTGTGTGACTGGAACGGGCAACGGCTGTAGATTTGGTGCATGGGGGTGACTGCTCTTGCGCCGGGGAGCGGCTCGTCTCCGGACGGTTGGTGCAGATCCTAGTCCTGGTGGTGAAGGTGGTGACACGGTTGGGCGGTCGGTAAGCTCCGCTAGCGGTGCGAAGTTGTTGGACAGCGGAGGAACACCATCATCCACGGTGGGATTGAAAAGGGGGAAGGAATCCCTTCTATTCCCCTTCACCACGGAAGACCAGGTGGTGGATCCATCGGGAGCAAAGCAGCCTCTGTCGCTCGCAGAGGTCCTCAACCAGGCTCTCGATAGACGACAGCTCTGTCTATATATTAGCGAGTTCCGTAGTGACCATCTTTTTAACTTGCCAACTGATGATGATGCCACATATCTCGACTCCCAACACAAGCCAAGATCGACACGGAACCGGTAAAGGGCCCGCTGCGGTGATGACTCCCCGGTAAGTTCGATAAGGTAAGGTCACTCGGTAGTCAGCTTTCTGGCCAGGTGGTTCTCCCGTTTAAAACGATGAAACTGAGACGGATCTGAGAGAGAAACCAGACCTTCTGACGACCTGGTATCGCCCGCAATACTATGGGTCGTAACATGGCTTTATTGAAACGCTCAAATAAAACGGAAGAAAGTCACAAATCAAAAGATCTTTTGACAAAAGGGCAGATGCTGCAGCGTATTTGTGGCCTTGTGCACGCCATTGCTCCGATTGCTTGCTGTCATTTTTGTCTTTGATCTTCCCCTCTCCGTGGTGCGTGGGAGCTGGACAAGAGCCCGTACCAGCTTCTGAGCCAATCACAATTCAATAAACTATCTGCCTTACGTTTCCACTAAACTCCTTACCTTTCCACTAAACTCCTTACCTTTCCACTAAACTCCTTACTTTTCCACTATTCTTTCTCTCACGTACATACACTCTCCTCTCACATTCATATGTATTAAAGTGAAAACATGTATGAACGTGAGAGTGAAAACATATGTGTGTGAGAGTATATATATACATATATGAATGTGAAAATATATGAATGTGAAAGGCCCAGAATGAATTATGGCCCCTCATATGAAGGCAATAGCAGACATCTACTTACTAGAGTGAACTGATAGTGGAATGATAATAATAGACTACAATGATGACTTCACAGTCACAGGACAGTCTATCAACACAGTCACAATCACAGTCATGTGGGCGATTATTCATTTAGTGATGAGGCAAGTGTAGTGTAGCCTAAAAAGCGTAGTGCAGGCAACAGTAAGATTTTGTGAATGTTTATTACCTTTCCTTTCCGTATGCAGGAGTTTATTGTTTCAAGGAGATCAGGCTTATTCTTCTCACTTTTAGGCACTTCTATTATTTCCTTCCCTATTAGCTCGCCTTGTTGGTAGCCCATAATGGACTCGTAGGCAGGGTTCACGTACTGTGAAGGAG
>OMOT01079683.1:0-12252 GCA_900312575.1 Acanthochaenus luetkenii
CTGTACTGGAAAGGTACAACATGGAAGTGATTAATCCAAATATCTTCTTCTGAATGTTTCTTTGTTAAAAGTCCAACCATATAAAACCAACTAGTTACAGTTGGATTGTATTTCATTAAGAAATGGCTGTATTGTTATGCTGCCACTGAAAACTTCTACCCTGATAATGATATTTAAATTATTTTAGCTTCAGAACATCCTTCATCTAGTAAGGATCATGTTGGTCCTGCCTGTGTCCTCGGCGCAGTGTGAGATGGATAGAAGAGGGACAGAGAGCCAGGATATTGCGTAAAGCCCCAGTTGTGGCCTATCATGTGTTTTTAAGGCTACTTTCACTGTTTTTTGTTACTCGTAAGCCGTACTGTTACTAAATGTATGTAAAAAAATTTTTTTACATATGGTGCTACCAATTTTTGGCTGGTGCTACCAATTTTTGGCTGGTGCTACTAACTTTTGAAGTTGGGAGCACCAGTGCTACCAAGTGAAAAAGTTAATTTCGAGCCCTGATTAGTCATTGTTTGGTGATGCAACATAGAATCTCTCATTTAAACAGATGTAGCAAGTACAAATAAATGTTGAACAATACAAAAAAATATGTGTGATGTTAATAAAGTAGATTGTGATCAGTTTGGTTACTTTTGGGCATTTCTGCTTTACTGGATAGTCACAGTATAGAGAGACAGGAAAGATGGTAGAAAGAAGGTGATGACATGCAACAAAGGTCCCGAGGTGGATTCAAACCCAGGATGTCGCGTTTATGCATGTGCCTAAGCCAAATGAGCCACCAGGAT
The DNA here is from genome assembly GCA_900312575.1 of Acanthochaenus luetkenii. Lineage (NCBI taxonomy): Eukaryota > Metazoa > Chordata > Actinopteri > Beryciformes > Stephanoberycidae > Acanthochaenus > Acanthochaenus luetkenii. The sequence goes on from OMOT01079683.1 coordinate 792, forward strand.
GCCCCAGGAGTTAATATTTTTGAGGAATATATTTATTTGTGTAATTTTCTAGAATTCAGTCTCAATGCACTGCTGGACCAGCAGGTAAAAGAAGGCCAGTCAAATCAGATTTTCAGATTTTCCTGCTTCTTGCTATTGAATCAAGTGATGGCATAAAAGTTGAATTTGATTTGCTTGAAATTAGTGATTTAGATAGGTTGTGTTTGGTTCCTGTACCATTACCTTCAGGCTTAGAGTGGGTGGGTTGTTTGTAAGGGTTGAACTTAGGCTTGGGGGCGACCACAGGGGCAAATTTCTTAGGTGCCTGCTGCTGGGAGATGGAGATGCTGGCGGTACCCATAGCTGGAGTAGTCTCCATCCTGGCAGCCACTCGCTCCGTCTGATCAAATGTTGTGTTCGGCGAGTTCCACATGGTTCTGATAAGGAAAGATAATGGTTACCAAACTGTAGCTCAGAACTGTGGATTCCAAGTGATGACACATTCAACCACAGGAAAACACCTTGCATTTGTCACTTTGTTTCCCATTGCTTCAGGGAATTTGTGGACACTGGGGATACTGGCCACCGTCTCTACATGTAATGAATATGAATATGTCCCATTTCATAATGTTAATGTATAGGCTATACAATGAAATTACTTTGAACCATCAAAAAATGCTGTCAATATTGTACTTGCATTGTGTAAACTATGGGTTACTCACAAAAAAGAAAATACAATTTGAGCAATTTTGGGTATTGTTTAAGTCTGAAAAATGTTTGCAAAGATTGATTGTCTTTATTTGTAATAAATACAAATAGATGGAAAAAGGAAAAAGAACATACCTGTACCGGCTGCAGTTCTCTGTGTAGGACTAGCACTGGCCTTTCCCAAACTGCTGCAATCTTTTGCAATGCCTAAACAAGAAAAAATACATAATAAATAAATAAATCCAACATGTGATACGAGACAAAGAACAGTTAAAATAACTATAAAAACAGAACTTGTAATGTTGATGTAACCATCAATGCGTTTCAGTGTTCATGCAGCTGCCCAAAACAAGGATTCAGATCAGTGTTCTGTAATGAGAGAACTGTAATGAGAAAAATAACAAAATAAAATAAAAGAATGAAAAAAACACAGGTCTTACGCAATACATTCCAATGTGTTGCTGTTTTAAGTCTGGTTTTCTGTCCACCATTGTACAAAAACAAGATATTACAGACAGAAATCAGGGTCCAACTCTAAATCCAATTGATAGGTGATCAATAGTATGCCTTGACATTTTCTAGTTTATTATACGTTTATTCTTATTTTGTTTGGGTTATTTGTTCTTAGTACAGTTACGATGAAAAGAACACTTCGAGTAAAACAACTTGCACTAGCTGAGACCACAAACATCCAGTAATTCACCATCACATTCTAAAACCACTTGAAATACTAGAACTACTTTATATGGCATTTGATGCTCTGTGTTCTGATGTTTATTATCCTCAGTCTGACTGATACAGGGTTTACATTCTTTCTCTGGAGCACAGCAGAAAAGCCCATGCACAATCATCTTTTAATATCTGCTCAAATCCCTGCTCCTCCTGCCGTCACTGAATGGTTCTTACTTTTGATATTCAGCTGCTCTTAATGCTACAATTCAGACGTGTGCTGGTGTCTCACACCCACACCTGTCCTTTCAATGCAAAATGCTTTAATTTCTTGATGCTCAAATGGCTAACGAAATAAAAGATGAATTGAAGAGAGGGGAAAAAAAATAAGAAATGATCCTAGTATGTGTAACTAAGACTCACAGTACAGTACACATTGAATGGAAATGTTTCAGTACCTGTTTACATTATTTTATGTTGCCAAATAATTCACAATGCTACATCACTTTATGGTTTTCTATATTGAGCCTTACAGTACACAGTAAACCCACTGAATAAGCTCGCATGTTACTGAAGATTAACTTTCTTGAAAAATGATAACCAATGATAAATGTGTCATTTGGGGAAGACAAACCTGAACCCAAAATATCACTGTAGCCCTCAATATACAGTATACCAAACTAGAGATTCATAGATTACAAGCCTAAATAAAGAATTATAATTGCTTTGCCTTAATTGTAACTATAAAACCTTAACTACAAAATAATCTTACTGCATTGACTTAAAATCAAAAGTGGCAACCTGGATTTCTATTCATATAAATCAAGATCTTCCAGTAACGGTGAATAGGCACTGGGGTCCTTGCAGTCCACTGGACCCAGCGCGTTTTGCTCCTGCTTCCAAAATCCCAATCTTTGCCCTTTGTGTGATATACTAAAGAGGATCATCCAAATAAATACAATGATGACCTTTGACATTATAGATGCACAATAGGAAGGCAAGATTTAAGAGGATCAAGAGACTCCTGGGTAATGTATGTGTTACACACAGAATGCCAATGAAGACAGTCGCAGCAAGACTACCTTCTTCAGTACTGTGTGTCTACGTATGACCCCATTGTTCTGTTTTACTTAAGAACTTTATCTCACCAAATGTGTTGGTGGTAGTCATTGTTATACAAGTTATTTTCTCGCAAATCTAACAAAAGATGAATTATCAACTATTAAGAAGCCATTAGACTACTTCAGACTGCTATTGAAATATCACAAAAATAAATAAGTATATAAATATATAGTTAGACAGACATACATACAGTTAAGAGACATAGCGATAGAGAGATAGATAGAAAACGTTATAGAGTAAGTTATACGTCCATCAGCATTATTTCTACAAAGATGGCATCAAAAAGATAAAGCTTGGGATGTTGTTGCCTCGGCTGTACAGTACAACTTATTTTTATTTGCTGGGATAATGGGACATTTCATCTCCGTGTAGTGCATATTTTACACAGGGAAGGATGCTGGACCGCCGCTTAGAAATACAGTTCTGGTGTGTCACCCAGCAGCAACTCACACATGCAAATCCCGCTATGCATCTGTTCCTCTGGTGAACCAGGGCTAGTGGGGAAAACAAATCACTGAAATGGTGATTTTCTAAGAAAACAAAAAGCCAACACTGTACACATGTATTTAACTTGAATGTTTTCTATGTTCACATTGAAATTTATTAATTGTAATAAATTAGCAACAGACTATCACTTGAAGCTGGTATTCAATACAATGAATCTAAAGCAAATTTTCAACACTTTATCCATTTGTGATAGTTTGCTGATTTCCTATGGACCCCCCTGATTTCCTATTGCTTTTTATTTATTCGACTTTGCGTTAGTCCTCCATGAATCCATTTATGCTACTGAATAAGCTAAATTATGCATTAACTTACTTACACTTTATCTGCTTTGATATGTTCTGTGGTAGATGGAAAACACTTCTTATGCACATACAAAGACACAAAAGATATGTGCAGCACACATGAAAAAGCATGCATGCATGCATGTGCACGCACACACACACACACACGAGGGATGCATATGGCATGTACGGGATGCATATGGCATGTAAGGGATGAAAATGGCATAGGTTGAAAGCACACATGCAGTCACAGAAAAAGCTGTGTCTTCATTGAGGACTCATGAATGGAAAGGCAATTCTGAATACTAGGGCAGCTAAACAAAGCTGTGACACTATGTTTCAGTTTGCTTTATGAGGGCATGGTAGTCGGGCTGTCTTCTCACAGCTGTTACTCTCCACTTTTACAGCTGTCATTGAGGAACTGCTGCAGGTGTTTCTGCTGCATTAATCTTTCATATCCAAAGAGGAAACTATCGAACAAAACCATCCAAAGAGGACCACAGAGAGTACTGAATTCAAACATAAAACGCCAAGGTTCAGAGATTTTCAGAAAAGCCTAACATGCTTTCTAGTAAATGTTCCAGGAAGCTGGGAGACTGAGTCACATGGAGAAAACATACACAAAACTGCACGACTAGAATTAGCAGTCTTCCTCCGGTCTTCATAGTTCTCTGCCTGTAAAATGCTCCACTAGCTTCTACTCTTTATTTCTTTCCCCTTTCTGAACACATCCATTCACAAAAAATCTCAATACATCACCAACTCCTGTTACAGCAGAGGACTGAAATCTCCCAATGGGCTCAGTCCATTCTCCCAGCCTAAATGTTTTGTCAACACTTTTCACTGTCTCTGAAGCCTCAAGACGAATAACGGATTAATCCAAACCTAGCCTACATTAGGTAGCTTGAACAATTACTACAATTTATTTTTATTATATTAGACAGTTCAAAGTACATTTGTGAAAATTAACAAATGTCTTCCAAAGCAAAAAATGAGAGCCAAAATAAAGTAGAATTTAATTGAATACTTTATTGATCCCATGAGGGAAATCATTGCCAGCAACAAACATGAAAGACACAATACAATACACAAAATACACAATAACACTCATATGTAACAATATAAAATGTATATGGACTAGGCAAATGCTCAGAAATTGTATGACTGTAGTATATAACTGCAGATGGTGAAAATGATTTCCTAAAGCATTGAGTTGAGCATCTACACAGGACAATTACTGAAAACAATTTGACAGGTCCTGAATACAACACAGAGGGTGGCCCATATTGTCCATAATGTTGCCCTACATACACTACGAGAGTAGTAAGTACAAGTGAGCTAAACAAATGTATAAACTAAACGTTTTTCTACCTGGGACACAGCAACAATCTTTTCATTCCATGATTGGGTACAGTTGAGCTCAGTAAGAGACAGTTATGCTACTTTTCTTCCACCTAGGGTCTTGGCATACGAGTAGGGTGTACTTAAAACTATCTGGCCCTTGGTTCACCAGGCACCAATGAAAACAACACTTCAAAAAGACACTGTAGAGATGAAGATGGAGGTATATCATACTTTGGCTGGCAGGTGTTTCATACCGAATATAAGGGTGGTAGGTGATTGGGATTAGCACTCTTGGTTCACGATGCACCGTGCAGAGACTCAGCCGTGCGGATAAAACAGCTTTAAAAATTAAAAGGTTCCCCTCTGCAAGAGGATGCTGCCTAGTCCTCCCAGCATTGGACTTGCTCTGCTTTAGAGAACTGGTTGAATGGCTGAACAGGCTAATGCGACATTACACAGACGAGAGCCTGCTCCCCACGCTCCACTGTTTGGAAACAGCGAAGAGCTAAGAGTTCAAGTGGTCATTATGGACCCTGAAATGTTTTGTGCGGAAGGGTAAATATTTGAAAGTGCCGGAAGTTTGACACCCTCCGATGTTTTGAGATATTAATAAAAGCAAAAAGGTGTTTTGGACCTCTTTCAAGTGTTGAAAATGTAAAATTGGAAGCGCAATACCAGTGTCAGGGCAACAGAGGATTGGGCAAGTCAAACATCGTGTTCTGAAATGTAGCCATGGCAAACAGTATAGCTACATGACAGGATTATCTCAACACTAGCTGAAGAGAAAATATTGTGATTTCATCATTGATGTTGCTTAGTCAGAGGCCTTTATATTACAGTTAAGTAGTCCATTCTTATTTTGACAAGCTCACTTTTATCATAGAAAAATAATATTTATTGATTGATTACTAGCCATACAAAAAAAACCAGTATATTTTGTTACCAGAGGGTCAGGTTATTGAGATATGAAAAACCGGTGCTGTTGCATCCCCAGTGGGACATCGCTAAGATGCAGTGGCATTTTGCTCCATTTATCCATACATCCCCTGCAGTTCTCTAGTGCACACTGCCCTAGAAACACTCATGTTAAGTCTTGTTCAGTACATAAGATGAATTTAGAAATTTAGTGTACATACAGTAAAAGCGAGAGTAATTAGGAATGCATTTCCCTTATCCCTGAGACATGAAGGGTATGAATTAAGTAAAGAAAACACTACCATAAAGTACCCCCATACTGAGGGGTATTGGTCAATCTATATCCAATCAGACCAAGGATGATGAAATATACTAATATAATTCAAATTCACTGTATTATTATTATTATAATTAAATAATAATTGGCGCCATCTCATGTTGTACTTTTGTCTTTGTAGAAGATATGTTTAAGGATAACAAAACCCCTACCATCAAGGCTTGAGTGGTTGCTCAATTGTTTGATAGCAGTTTGACAAAAGCATGACAAGGACATTGGTACAGTTGGTACACCAAGACCTGTGCTCAATAACCAAAAGTGATCTTTGAGCATTTGCAATTAATTTGTAGTTGGTCATTCTGAAAAAGCATTGAAGGTGGCACTGTTATACAATCGTCATCAAGATGGGGGACTCAAATAATCTCTCAAAATCATGACGATGATATTGATAGCATTGACCTTGCCTTCTGGAAGCTGAGACGACACAAACCGTGCCAGAAAAAAACACCTTACACCACCAGCACTGTAAAGCCACAATCACTAAATGATGTAAAAACTTGCTCCAAGCGATTCCAAGTGATAGCAGAATCCAGTTTCCAGGAACATAAACAACTGGTTGTGGCAGACAGAGGGAGTTTAGGTGGGGTAAATGGAGAGAGGAGCAGTGTGGGCAGGTTCCTCTAGGGGCGCTATAGCCCAGGGACAGCCATCTCCCTACTCAGCGGGATGCGAGGCAGCTGGGGAAGGTAAAAGGGGAAGCACAGGGCCAATCGGAGCAGAGAGCGGGCCCCTATAAAAGAGTAGGAAAGAGAGGCATAGAGGTGTGTGACTTCGAGGGAAGAAGTGCGTAAAGTGGCGAGTGGGAGTGTGAGTGAGCAAGAGAGATAGGGAGAGAGTAACGAGGGATGGGGATTCCGGACGGTCCGTGAATCCCCCTCGGTGAAGAACCTGTTTCCTGTTGGACGGTACTCACGTTAATGCTGGACTATGCCTATATGTTAACGCGGGACTATACGCATGTTAACGCTGGACTATGCCTATATGTTTCATGCTGGACTATACTCTGTGACTAACCCTGCCTGTACCTGTGAGAAAGAGGTAAATAAAGCTGCTGTGTTGGATCGTAAACCCCGTTGTGGACATTGTGCTTTCTTGTTTGTCATCTCCGGCCCGGTGGAGACCCGGTTTAGAGACCCGGTTTAGAGACCGGGCTGCCACATGGTATATGGAAAATGTAATATTTACATAATGTAGTTTTCAAAAAATATCTCAACTTGTGAGCATGAAAAATGCTACACAAACTTACCCCCGCTATGTTCCGTTTGGTCTCATATGGAGAGAACATCGCACTAAACTACTACAATTTGGCATACATATAATCCACCAATCAGTAATTCTGATTAAATTGTTTGATTGATCTTTATTTTCTCGAAACATAAACAAACACAATTTATAATAATCACCAACAACATAAAAATGTAAAATAAATGGTAACTTTTAGAATGGGTTCGCCTGTTCACACAATCTTCTTCCAACCAAAATACAACATGGAGGGGGCGGGTAGCTAGCTGTGTGAACCACTTCTAAAAGTTTTTACTGAAATAATAGCTGCTTCATGGATTGGATGAATGTTGAATTGAGAAATGTCTCCTAAAGATTTGTAAGGCCTTAAAGGAATGCTTTATCCTAAATCAAACAAATTATATTTGGATTAAAATAGCATTTTGAATCCCATTTATTTAAAAAATAAATACAACTTGAGGTTTTGATCCCAGCTCTGCCAAGTCAAGTCAATAGCTCCAGTAACTCAAATTCCCAAGATGCACCGTCCCCCCTTCCCATTGGAAATAGATAGGTTTGTATAGAGGGGCTAACGTTAGCCTAGGTCAAAAACACGTTAGCTAGCTAGCGTTAACGTTATTTACTTCTCTGAAAGTTGCCCTCCCGGCCACTGTGGTTTGGGTTGCTTCTTCCAATTAGGCTTTGGCAACAGGGAAAATGTTTTTAGGACATTTGTGTCCAAAAAAAAGCATTGAGGCTGGGGTGCCTGGTGGTGCAGGAGTCCGGACCAGCCAACACTTTGGCTAATAGCCACTGACCAGTCCCCCATTTCTGGCAGAAAATACTGTCCTCCCTCTCATCTCCTGGTATGTCCCGCAAGTGCACCGGCAGCGGAGGCGGCATCGCCTCTATCTCTCTTTCTCTCTCGCTTCTCTTGCTCTCCGTCTCCCCGGCTACTTTCACCGCGTGCTGCTTTATGGGAACCGGAGGCAAGTGTTTTCCCTATTTCTGTCGTAGGGGGAAGACTTTTACTTTTAAGGATGACATCAACGTCTTGGAAGCAGCTATATGCACAAAAACATATTTTCAGACTCAGGGAGGGGTGGAATAATTCACAAAATGGAGGTAGCATCTATTTAGGGTAAAGTATCCCTTTAAGTCATGCACCACCAGGTATGTACTTTTGCAAATAAGCCAGGCCACATTAAATTGCTAGATTTTTGAATGGAGTTTGGCTCAATGTACTCTGCATACAAAAGAGAACGGCATGTATCGGCACTACACTCAATTCAAAGTACAACCACAGACACATTGTTCTGACTAGTACATAATAGTACAGAAATCAAAGACTTCAGTACCTTTTTGAAGTAAAATAATTGTTAATTTATGGTGATAGGCATAAAAAACCAAGTCAAAAATCGTAACTACAATCTCATATTTATTGGAGTCTGCAAAGAGGTTTGAGTTTGAGTGCAAGAACGCACAGCAGACATGGGTCATGCCAACGGCACACATTGTGACGTAACATAAGCTGCTGCCCCTGGGCGAAATGGCGTGAAAATAAGGAGTCTCCTTAACTTGCAGCATCTCACCACAGCGGTCAGAGCACAGGGGCAGCCAGAAGCAGCACACCTGAAATAGGTAGGAGTTCAGTCTCATGCTCAAAGACACTTTGTCAGGGATGGACACCAGCTGTCAAAAATGGGTTGAACCAGTGATCTTCAGAATGGTCTAAATTAATCATGTGAGAAAAAAAGGTATGTATTGGCATATGTACAATATACTGTGAAAGAATCAGCTGTGCTGATATTTCACTGCATTCTGTTAGCTTCATCGTAGAATATACTTCTCCTGTAACTCACTTGACTAAGTACAACTTCCAACTCTAATACCAACAACAATCCAACCCATTTCAGCCATTCTGCCTTAACTTGAGGTCACCCAACCCAATCCTTGCGCCCCCACTGGCCTCTAACACAAACTAGCCATGACAACAGGAGTGAGAAAGCCAGCAGGCAAAATCACCTTTCTGTTGTGTCAAAGCAATAGGGCTCAAATCTCAATGAATGAGAGGATTTCAATCACAACTAATCCTGTCTGCCACTCAGGTAGGCCCTGTAACCTGACAAGAGATGGCTGATTACAGCTTGACAGAAGCGGACAGGCAGCAAATGCTCCCATGAGACAAGAACAAACTTGTCGGGTGGGTTAGAGCAACGGACACAACGGTTACCCTCCTATGTCTGTATTGGTCCTGCAACAGTGCGTTCATTGTTTTATATCTACAGAGGCTATCTGCACTGGGCAATTTGCTTAATACATAATCATGTCAATCAATTATTTGTGATAGGAGAAAGCCCTTTAAACTGTCACTTGGTGTTATTTTCAAATTGCAAATGATTCCCTTGCTTTCACCACTGACAAGACATAATAGAACACAGCAATATTCTATAGATACGGTCACCGTTTAGTCCACCTGGCACATTGTCAGTTTTGAAACACAGAGCCCTCCATCTATGAAAGGCCAGATAGTTCCCAACCTACTTTTACAAGGAGCTATCAAACTTTCAGTGTAAAGCCCCTCCTAATTAGGCTAATTACAGAGACGGATAATATGAGGGTTAATCAAATGATAAACACGGCAAATACATATTTGTTTTCCCCATTAGCTATTGTGAAGACTCTAACAAGTTGATAACCATTACAAATGAGATTTCGAACTGTGACGACTACAAAGGGTAACAATCCCCCCCCACCCAGACTCCCTGAGCAACGCAGAAGAAACTAGCAGGCGTTCGGTAGAGCGCATACCTCCGCCACACCAAAGAGTCCCCTTTGTCCTACCACATCAGGATCATCGCCAAAATTTAATCAATAACCTATCTCTCCACCGAGTTTCATCCAAATCCTTCCATACCTTTTGGAGATATCTTGCGTACAGACAAACAAACACACAGGGGTGACAACATAACCTCCCACCAACTCTGTTGGCAGAGGTAAAAGCACCCCAGAAGAAGAGGTGGTGGATGAAAATGTAGCTCCACTGCTTTCACTTAACTGTTGAAGCACCGTCTCCTCTTCAAAGTAGCTTCAACGGTATCACAAAACTTTACCCTGAATAAATGTCACATCATTCTTTATCTGCTGATTCTAACACTTTATTTGAGTTACAGCATGTTTATATTCAGTGATATATTCTAGCCTATTTAACCATTATTCAGTTTCCCTCTTAGCTTAAATTATTATTTTAAATGATCAAATCCAGTGGCGAGCGGTCATAATAAGCTATAAATGCGGCGCATGCCCAAGGCATTTGAAAGATGAGCATTTACATATTACAATTTCATTTTTTCACATTTCAATATCTTATTTTATTCTTATTAACATAAGCATTATTTACATGAAACGTGTGTCATTTATATGTTTGTTTCTTACTGTCCAATTATTTTCTTTTCCAATTGCAGTACTGCAATGCGGTGGGAACGCAGTAAATAAATCCTCACGGTGAGCCTTGTGGGGTTCCGTAGAGAAGCTGTAGTTTTGTGGTTTTTTTGCTGGTTAGTAGCATGCCTAGCTCCAGAGGTCACCGCTCGCCACTGATCAAATATTGGAATCTCTACTTTGATTCAAAGTTGAAAGCGGTATATATAAGTAAATCCCGTCTCTGCCTATGTTGTAACACCTATGCATGAACAGACAACGATAGAGTGTGAAGGGTCAAAACACTTGCTGAGAAAATCTTTGAACAAGCTCTCTACACTATTTTTGTACTCTAGTACATAATTCATTCATTAGAGCAGAAAAAGCAGAAACACATACCTGCATTACTCTTGCAGAAAAACACCACTTATTCTACTAGATCAGGGGTGGCCAACCCGCGGCTCCCGAGCCGCATGCGGCTCTTTGCCCGGTTTCATGCGGCTCTTACGTTCATATTGAAGTTTGTATTTGTGTTTTTTTAATGTGCGTGTTCGCTTCGCTTGAGTTTAATACGGTATTTTCGTCAAACGCGCATGTGCGTGGGATGACAATACCTCAAAGTTTCCCAGTAGGAGCAAGATCATTTGAGTAAACAATTTGTGTCAAGTTCGCTCTCAAAATGGCAGGGAAAAAATGCACAGCAAAATGAAAATATGAAGATGAACACAGGACGTTTTTAACAGAGTGGGAGAGTTTATATTTTGTTGTTGAACGTAATGGCAAGCCATTCTGCCTTATATGTCACGGACCTCGAGTGGATTATGGATCTGGCCTTTTTGGTCGACATGCTGTGTCACTTGGACAGACTGAACCTGACCTTGCAGGGTAAGTTAAAAATGCTGCCTGACCTGGTGCAAAGTGTGTTTGCGTTTGTCAACAAACTGAAGCTGTTCAAGGC
>OMOT01079685.1:0-17738 GCA_900312575.1 Acanthochaenus luetkenii
TCGGGTTTGATCAATAGGAACAAATACTTTTGACGCTGTTAAACTTGACACATTGCTGTCATTTTTCATGTTGTAACTTCAGCTGAAGGATCACATGCTCGTCTTGAACTGAAACATGGTGGTCTCACATTCCTAAAACTGTTTTTGGAGGTATGATGTTTTCACCTGACGGCGAGGACATTTTGTCCTGCAGTCCCATGAGGCCATGCCGTTGTAGCATGGGTGGCCCCCGCTGGGAAACAACGCCCTAACTCCAGCCCACAATCAGGTTGTCCTGCTGAGGTACGGAGATCTAACCTGTGTGCTTCCATATCCTCCCAGGTGATTACGCTGCTGGCTGAGCCACTTCATGAGGCTGATGCCCTGCTCGACGTGGCCCAGCCGGTGCAGAGAGAGCAGCAGGTAGGAAGCCATCTCGATATCTGCAGAACGAGGCTGCCATGACGGCGACATGCCGGCGTCTGAGGAAGTCCAGAACGGCACGCCATCTGCACACAGAGGAGAAGACTCAGGGAAACACAGAGGAGATACAGCAACCATTTGACAAACTATATGATTCATCCACTTGGCGGCAGAGAGGAGAAAGTCCAAGGCAATTACCTCCAAAAACAACAACATGTGGTTTAAAACTAGTTTGCTATGACTGTGGTCAAGACTCAGAGAAATTAAAGATTTGAGTGCCATGAATTAATTTAAGACTCGCCCTCATTCAAAAAAGTGAAGAAGGCAATAAATCCAAATGACTCAAATCATTTGAAAAACTAATTAAACTAGTTTGCAATGAATGACTGAAGCCAAGAGAAGAGAGATTTCCAAAATATATTTCCAAAATATTTCATAACTAAGAATGATTTGCTGCACCTGAGTTCTACTGTTATGCAAACAATCATTTTCTAAGCGAGTATATCATTTGGACTGGTTTGTATATTGGTTGGATTGGTTTGTATTTTAGTTTTTCAAATGGTGGACACCTCCTCGTTTTGGAATGAAACTCTTCCTTTGGATGCCCAGAATGCTCTGCTATCTAAGGAAAGAGAAGCTGATTGGCTGGTTGGATACACAGTATGAAACTATGGACTCCTGTTATGGTACCTCTCATCTCTGCTCGCCCCACCAGCTCGCTCAGTGCCGTGTTGGCGCTGGAGCTGCCGGACAGAGCCAGAGCGTAGGTGACCAGACTCAGGCTGTAGTTGCTGGAGACGCCCAGAGCCAGGCGGGTCTCCAGGAACATCAGGCCTCCAGATACCTGGCTCGCATACTGGCTCTGACAGACAGGGAATCAAGGGAGGAAACATGTTAAACCATGACGAGACTTCAATTCATTTCAACTGCATTTATGAGATCCATCCATAAAGATAGAATGTGATGAGGCAACATCTGTTGGCGTCCACACTTGGCCCGAAAATGTCTGTTATGCATCTTGTTAGGCTGTTTGTTTGTTCCCATCTGTGGCCACGTTACTTTTTCCAGCCCTCTTTGTGATTGTACACTGCTGATTAAGATGAGATGAAACGTTACTGATCCCTGCGGGGACACTGGGCCCTTGTGGCAGCAAATCATAATACAGCAGACAAATAGAAAAGAAACAAGAACGAGGCAGAAGAGGGTCATGTGAATATACGCAGTTGATCGTTTCCACACTAGAACATGTGAAGTAGAAATGTATGGATGGAAGAATGAAAGTATTAAGAGGGTGTGCAAAATGAATGAAAAATACACAATATGAGAATATAACGTATGACAAGTTGTAAAAAGTTCAAAATATATGGAATATATAACAAAATGAAACACGTCATGTGGCTGCATTGCATTCTGGTCTATCTCCTCTACTGTGGTGGAGAAATTGGTCTCTCTCTTCTTCTACGATGGATTTCTCCCTGTATGATTGTTGAACAAAATGGCGGCTCTAGAAAGAAGCCCTCGCTCTTTGGTTCTGAGGGACCGACACCAGAACCTGACGTTTACCGTTGATGTTTTAGATCTCTGAAACATTTTCTGATATCAAACTCCATTGTAGCTGCTGGAGACATCTGGACGTGACGTCACGCCGTCTACGATTGGCCAGTTATCCACGGGAATAAGACAAATACACCAAACAACTAAATGGACCCAGAAATGCAAAGTACATCACCAACAGCCATGACTCACACCTTTAAGACATCGTCCCCCAGCAGAGCCATGAGGACGTAGGCCGTGAGGGAGACCGGGCCGTCCAGGCCTCCTTGGAGCTCGGTGTGAATGACCCGGCCAGGCTCCTCAAACCTTCCATCAGCCCCCGACTGGGCTCCTAGCCAGGCGGCGGTCCTCTGCAGCACCCGCGGGTCTATGTCGATGAAGGGCCTGGCCTGCGCGAAACACCTCAGCACAAAAGCAGAGAGCCTATGGAGGCAGACATACAGGGATCCCATGACATTATGCGAGTCTCCCGTCTATCGTATGTCTTGCACCGTCCCGTCATGTAGGGCCTGTTGCCCTTACTAAGTGTTCGGAGGAGGCGGAAGAACACGACGATATCTCCATAAGAGTTCAGGTCAGTAACTGTACCTTCAGTTAAAGGACCACTTTACATTACAATCCATTACAGGGTTCTGAGTCTAATTTCGTCCGATGGTTTTCTGTCTTGTCAGCATTGCTATGACTCTTCATTTAAAACCATATGTGAACAAGCCGTTTTCAGGGCATCTGAAGGAGTGAGGTTTTCCCCCATAATGTTACAAGTGCATTGCAATTAAAAAACAAATACAAATGTCAAGGAATCATTTGAACCCAAACGTGACACAAACACTAAGGCCAGATTTATAATAACAGACGATAACAGACCAAGTGCTTCCGGATGAGTCACGGTCTCCGAACGCACTGAAGGATCCATCTTCTCTCTGGTAGGACAGCTCTCGCTCATAGCCTGGTGGACGACAGGGTCAGGGAACATACATGTCATCCTCTGGGTTCAGGTGTGTATGATGTGTACGGATATTTGAACATGTATAAACCCAAAGAATCAGCAATATCTGCAAGTGCTGCAGAATTTATTCACAGCTTTGGGAAACAACAGATCACATGTCAATCAGATGAAACACAAGGAACTACATTCTTAAAAGGCTGCTGCATTTTCAACACATCGCTGTATCTAGACACCGTTTGTGTTGTGTTGCCGATTCTACCTTCCATCATGTAGGATGTACTTTTATCCACGGTGGCTTGGTCATCTTGTCCGGTGGCTAAGAGGTACTGGAGGACGTAGATGTTGGGTGCAAAGTGGATCATGTTCTGTTCACCACAACCGTAAGGCATCTGGATGAGAGACTCCAGGCCGGTGATCGACGGACCAAGGATGTCACCTTCATCACCAAGGCAACCAGACAAAACAGACAAGACGAGAAACATCAGGGAGTCGGGAGACGTTTACTCACGGTGACAAACAATCAGACCCGCCCACTGAGGTTTAACTCAACCAATAAGATTACTTCTGCCTCTGCTCTGGATAAGTGTCGGCTAAATGCCTAAAGTGTAAAGTGTAACATGTTCATATTTCATCTGATGCACATCCAGGGTGACGTACCACGAGACCATAGAAGAAGCTGACGTTCCTATCTCACCAACATTACAGGCAACCAATAGAAAAGGTCACCGGAGCAATAGATGGAACAAATATTCCTGTGTGTGACAGAGAAGAGCTAAAGAAATCGCAGCCGGGGAGGAAACATGTTGCCTTAAAGAAAAAAGGCTATTATCTTCCTTGCAAGCAGAGGAGCCCGTTAGCCTGACGACAGATGCGGCTCACTTTACGGCATGTAGCATTCAAACGGGTAAGAAAACAATCACACAGCTGTTGGTCGTAAAATACATTTTACTATCATATCATCATTGGCCAGTTTTGCACAGAACTGTATGACTCTTCCTCTGGAAGATGCTTCAGATCCCTAAAAGCGTTCACACATGATGAGCTTTCTGACCTGCGCTCACCACTAACTATGGCGTCTCTTGTCAAAACGTCACTATGGAAGTGTGCGATATAAAAACACCAGCTGACGCTAAATCGTCTCTCGGCACCAGTATTTTACACCCTGAGCAATTTAGCAAAATGTGACTTTATTTGTGTGATCTTTAATCTGATTAGCACAATAATGACACACCCGTTGTTACCTGTTTGTGTACTTATCAGTGCACACTGGGAAGGATCAAGGCCTTAACACGCTCTGAGACCGGTTTCCTCCCCACTGCTATCAGGACACTTCACCTTTACTCTCACTACAACTCTGCATCTCACTGTTCAGCGTCTGCACCTCAGCATACGGATAAAGATGACCTCAACTCCATGTTGTCTTGCACATGTGTCCGATGTTCAATGTCTGCAAGTTAGTATACGGAAAAGTACGACCTCAACATATTGTATTCCATATGTTACATACAATGTGTCTGTTCAGTTCTGTGTTCATTGTGTGTTGTTAGGTGTCCATTTAGGTTGCAGAACTATTAAATGTAGTCCATCATGATTTATTGCAAGCAATGTCCACCAGTCCTGGTCAAGTGGTGGTAAAGATTCTACTCTTTTCGATTCTATTCTATCCTAGTCTGTTGTGATGTTCTAGATATGTTATGGGGAAAAGCAAAAGATCAAATGATCGCTGTAATAGCGTGAACGTGTGTCTGGTCCCTGCCAGGCCGTGACTCAAGGCTTTGCTCCATGTGTTTACGTACCGACTGCAGACACTTGAGCTCGCTCGCTGCCTTCCACAACATCTGCCGGGAAGGTGAACGTGATGTCTTTGGAAAGGCTCGTTTCAGAGGGAGCGAACTCCAGGAACAAAGTAGTTGAAAACGACTGTTCGAGTCCTTCGGGCTACAAAATCAACAGCCGATGAGAGACGAACAGACACAAACAAAACTGATGAGTTATACTTCTGGGAAAGGAAGAGATGTAAAACAAGATCAAGATTTCTCAGGTTACAACAGACTGGCAGATGACAAACACTTGTATGATTACTTTTATTTATTTTGTTATTAACATATTGAAATTTGCTAATGTTTAATTTACAACAAAAAAACTAAATAGATGTCATTTACAGAGGGATTTCTTTCATTATTTGCAATGTATATGGTGAATATATATATATATGGTAAAATATAAATGACAAAATATATTTCAAAGGCCTCTGTAATTTGCCATCAAAGAACCAGCATGTTGAAATAAAGTGTTTTAAATACAATTCCTTTTTAGCCAATTTTGTGCTTCAAGCACTTGATGTAGCTGCTATACAAACATTAACTAGTTCTAGTTGTTTTTTCTGACTGTTTTGTATATTTCCTGAAATTACGGTAGAAGTAAAACTATTATATTTCAAAATTGACCAATCCAATCAAAATCACTATCTTCACTTATGGTGCATTTGTCTTAAATAACCAACTATCCTTTAAAATGCACCATATTTAGTTTTATGCTTGTGCTATGAATCGTGTCATACTTGGTGGCTATCTCATTTTGGAGCGAAACTCTTCCATTTCAACCACATTGCTTATACTTTACTGTTAATTCCCCGTTTGGTTTTCACATCACCTTGACTAGAACAATCTTGCGGATGGCGTCAGACGCCACAGACGAGATGGCTTTCACAGAGATGGGAATTTCTCCAAGGACCAAGGGCTTGATGGGAATCAGGACAGATGTACCACTCTGGCTCCCTACAGACACTCGGCGTACACTGGCCATGCTGAGGTCCTCATTGTCTGGGAAGATGAACTCAAAGGTCTCACTCTCGGCAACAATCACCATGACCTGAGAATGAAAGTCGATGTGAGGAGTCCACCCAGATCACGTTATAGCGGTTTGAAAAGCCAAATAATGTAGGAGGAAACAAGAGGAGGATGTTTTTTTTTGTACCCAAACATACCAAGTAATTGCTTCAACAACATTACAGACGATAAGAATGACAACCCTCTTAGGATTCTTTAAAAGATCTTTTATGAAGCTTTTATGAAGCTTTTCTGAAGTGGAAATCCTCAGAGGGGCCTCTGTCAGCCTAATGAGCAGCAGGGAGCTTTGATATCTTTGTTGTGGTCTCAGAGGTGAAAGGTGATCAGTATAAAATGCTAAAACATGATGCCACACTAGATTATAGCAATCTGACACCACTAACCCCAGTGAATATCCCATTCCCATTCCACAACTACTGTAGCATAGTCATCGGAGGTAGTAATTCAAGACCTATAGCATTCTACTATTTCTGTACACGATGACATATCACATTCTTCAACTCAATAGACTAAGATAAGCAGGTATATAGTCCTAGGTATTTGTTGTGTTCCCAATGACCTATATCACCCTTTTAACCACGGTAGCTTAATACAAAGCAGGTATATAGTCTGAGGTAAAGGCCCAAGACGGTTTACGGACCCAGTATTTGTTAATGGACAATATCATAAACATAGGAATCAAAATGCTACACAATTAGCCTGCACACGATATTGACCAGCACACAGGATCTGGTGTAATGCCGCATTCATGTGCACGTGTATTGTGAAGTAGGAAACACCGACTTGTGTGTTCATGTGCTTTTTGGTCGGAACAAAACAAACAAACGTGGACGTGATGAACCGTAATATATATATTGTTTCTTTTGACAGCGGCCCGGCTAGAAGAGGCAACAGGTACATGGTAGTGTATTCAACATCACATTTTGGTAGATGGATCACATACAATGTAATTTGAGTAGTTTATTACTGTCAACAGAGCAATGTCGTTGTCACATATGTTGGCCATGGCAGCTAACGTCACATCACAACTCGGCCAATTAGTGTTGCATTGAGAATTCTGATTTCCCCGTCCTGATCGCCCGTCATGGAGGACTGTTCAAATGGTGCTTCCCGGTTTGAAAGTCGTATACCCAATACACTCGACTGCACTCGAGTGCACTTGAATGCACAATAGCTATAGACGGCTTTCAGGAGACGTCCCAGACGGCTAAATGAAACTGGGCCAGATACGGCCGGACGTGTCACAGCGTCTGGCGGCCATTTAGCACATCCTCAGCTCTTGGGCAACAGTGGTTGTCAACAGCTGATTGCGTTACTAAACGTACAACTTATCCGTCTCAACAGAATTGAATAGACATTAATTATGTTAATTTCTGTGCTGTTTTTGACTGGAAACTGATTATTTCATCACTGATCCCGCCTGATTGATTTATGTTTAGATCATGTCAGCTTGTTAGCTAGCTAACCATAATATCTGGTCAGCTAACCATCACTGTCTTGTTGTGAACATGATTTGCACACTGGCTAATGCATACTAGAAGTTAGCGTTAATGGCTAGGAGTTGTATTTTAACTTTAACATTTACATTAGCTGCTTTGCTAAATGAGCCTGCTGGCTAGTTAGCTACCTAACAGTTTGTTCAGGTGAACTGAGCGGACTCTTCTCTTCTCTACAACTCAGTTTCCCGTAACCCAAACAAATCTACCTAATAAGACATTATTCAATGGACCCGCTCTATGACAATCTTTCTCAGATAGCGCTCTCTTTCTAGTCTGGTTATTAAATGTAGCCGTTATTTGAGCATAGCTAATTATCCACTGGAACACTGGAATCATGGTGCCAGACATGGTTGCTCTGAGATTTGTGACGCAACTTTAAACGCTCTATTGCTTGTGGTATTTTGTGCGTCTATGCATGGCTCAAGGAAAGAGGGGTGGGTGATAGCAGGTATGTCATTGGGCACACACACGCACACGCACACACTCTCAACACCAATCAGACGTATACTCACCTACAGTACCCTGTGTCTACATTTTGGCACCTAGCTCACAATATTACACCCAACCAATTTCACACTTTTTGACTCGCTCCACTAGCACACAGCTCAGTTGTCTGAGGGGAAAGAGGGCTGACCTCCAGGTCCTGTGGGAGGTAGTTGAACAGAATGACTTCCAGGACCAGCTGCTCTCCGCGGATGATGTAGGCCGGCAGATTCAAGGACAGGAAGAAATCCTGGAACACTGTGAGCTGGGAACACAGTCAGAGTATGAAAACTATAGAATGGTCAAGTCAAGACAAGTTTCTATATTTCTATAACCCTATATCTAATATGGGGGAAATAGTATCAATACTGGGGCAATACTGGAAGGCATAAGAGCAATAATTTTAAACAGGCTCAGAGTACATATACAAAATAGAATTGCAACACTTAAGGCATGTGACTGGTTCTCTGAAAGGGAAGGCATGTTACCTCTGCAGGCATCTCTACGATCCCCAGGCCCAGATTCTCAGACATGACAAAGGCCGTGGCTGTCCAGGTTGTGATGCTGTCTGGCACAGTCAAAGTCATCTCTGCTGTGGTCGAATTACTGGGAAAGATGTCAAGAAACTTTTATTTGATGTTTAATATTAACAATAGGATAAATGTTAGGAGATTACTTATACAATGTGAAATGATAGCGACACTTTTACAAAGTAGGGCTGCAACAGTGAAGAGTAGAGAAATACTAACTATCTCCTAAGCAGCGGTGAGCAGTGCTCCGTCCAGAGAAAGCTGGACTTACCAACATTAGCTATTTAGTTTCTCTCGTCCCTTTGGTATAATTTGGTATAAAGTGGTCAAAGACCAGCCGGGTTGGTAAAAATGAGCGTGCAGTATGCTGACGTATTGAAGTTCAAATCGTTTTCAAACAGCAGCCTCTTGCTGCCATTTGGAGCCGCCAACGTGTGAAGTTGCCTAGTGCAGCTTTAATAACAGCCATGATTTCTCACTAGGTGCTATAGTGTCAGTATTGCATGACTTTGAGAAATTAAAACAGAAGTTTTTCTTGAGTTGAAAGTATTAGTACATGATAACTTTGTTGAAGTATTAAAATAAACGGTGGTATCATCAGCATACACATGCAGTTGGCAGTTGTTTATTGTCAACCTAGTGTAATTAACACAGACTTGAACAATACAGGGCTTGTAAAACCTGTTGCATCTCCAGCAACATACTTTGTATCCTGTCTTGAATATAATTTTTAAACCAGTGGTCACAAAATAACATAGCCTTTTGAAGCCAAAAAGCCTGACCTATGCAATTTACTGTCTCAAAACCATGTAATCGGACATTAATCACTTAGATTATTTGCAAAGACACATGCTAAAGGTTATTTGCAGGATCTATTCTTCAACATAACATCAAGGAATTTCAAAAATTCCGGAGTTTGTCTTTTCTACTAGGGGAGGTTGGCTTTGCACTTTATGGGAAATTGGTTTAATAATTATCTGCACCATAAGTTGTCCACACACCAAAGTTAATTATAACAGTGCAGAATTTTCATTCAGCAACACAGAAAAAACATCCAGGCTGAACAGTCTATATGTTACTGATCCTTCACCCTGTGTTGATATCCAGCCACAGCCAGGTCTCTGGGAAGTTCCAGCGCTCGCGTGGCTCTCCTCCCTGCTCCAAATTTGAACCGTCATCCTGGATTGAATGATGGATTCCCTCCCCTGCTGTAGGGAAAATGAGTGTTCGTGATCTTAGCTCTGAATAGCCAGGCTAAATAATCAGTGATTAGAATGGCAAGGCCTTCATTTGACCTGATTCTTAAAACTTACGTAATTCAGGCCTCGGCAGATTTCTCTTTATGTGTAAATTGGCATCAGTCAACACCGCAAGATCACATGTCTGGGCAAAGACACAAAAGATATGAAAAATACACACATTTACCTCTACATTTTAGACATTTGGCTGGATCAAGAAGGATGAGTGCAACAGTAGAATAGGCTCAAATTCCAAGATGGCCATTGGCTACGTTTACATGCAAGGAGAATGATGTTCTTCACCTGGTTATTCCAGTAACCTGGTTTTGGTTCGTTGCACGTAAATGACATAACTGGGTCAGAATAACCTGAGTAAGCTCATACTCCAACTATGAAAAACCTGGTTAAGATGCCTGGCTTACTAAACGTTATTGTGGCGTGGAAACATCCTACTCCTTTCAAGTCAGACTCACATGGCATTATGGGAACATTTTGATGTCAACAAAACTATTGAGAACATAATTTCTTTCCCACGTATTAGAATTAACCTAGTATTGCTCAGTCAAAGAGGGAGGGGGGTAGTTGGTGGTCGCACCTTTTCATACTTGGTAGACTATTCTATCTGTGGGCTGGACACTAAAGGAATATTCTGTAAGACATAAGGAGTATGGGAAATTCCCAGGCTACTTTGTGCATGTAACATAGCTATTGTAGGTCACCAATAGCGTCTACTTAGATGTAACAAATATTTCTGTGTACCAGCAATGATCATGTATAACAGATAAATTACACACTAAGAATAGCTAAGTACAGCAACAAAGTAAAAGCAGGGAGAAAAGTCCGAAAAGCTTTTTTAAGCGAGAGGAGCACATCATACGATATGGGAGGGAGGGGTGTGATTTGGGGATATTATCTTCCTCCAAGTAAACACAATATTAATACAGTATATTTGTGATACAATCATTATATCTGATATGTCTGGGGGGAAAAGGCTACCGTGAAGATGGAGTATGGATCTCCCATTCTTATCTGATCAGAGTAGAGGTTTGCCTTGTAACCGCTGTACTCTGCCATCTCCCCCAGCACCTGTGAAAGCAACACCAACATCCTCAGAGCACGCTACTGTTACAACCTACAAAGAGACAAAACAGCTTGAGACAAAAAGGGCATGTATTGTTAAAACCTGTTTGACCAAGTTGGGATGAAACAGTTCATAGGGCCTCAGTTTACGTCTAACCGATACTTGGGTGGGGGCAACAGATTGGGTTTCACAGGTCTACCTGCAAGAGGATATTATACCAGGAAAAATATGTGCGTATGGGTGGTGGATATATAGTTGGAAAACTGTAACCGTTGGAGAATATTAAACTGGAGAGGACCCTGGCGAGTCATAGAAGTTTCTGTTGTTCACAGATCACAGGAATGGATCATTTCAAATGGCTAAGCACATTATATGACCACTAAAACTCTTAGACACCTTGACAACCTCATCATAACCCTCCAATGCAGGTGAAGCGACGGAGATATGTTCACGTGTCCATGGACAGGCTTGTGCACGTGCACTACTGTATATGTATCTAGGTGTCAGGATAGCATAATACACTAAAGTTAGGTCTCTGGTGAACCAGTAGTGTGTTTCTCACCGTCTCCTTGGTAATGTCGTTGTGTGAGCCGGCCCAATGTGTGGCCTTGTCGACCACCAGGATCCCCACCAGAGAGCCAGGCTCTGCCACCGAGACCCGCAGAGAAACCTCTTCAGCTGGCTTCTTCCTGGCCTCGCTCCAGCTCACAGACACCTACCAGACACAGGCTGGTCAGCCATACACCATCAAACACCATTATATACCATCACACAGAATCACACCATCAAACACCATTATATACCATCACACAGAATCATACACCATCAAACACCGTTATATACCATCACACAGAATCATACACCATCAAACACCGTTATATACCATCACACAGAATCATACACCATCAAACACCGTTATATACCATCACACAGAATCATACACCATCAAACACCGTTATATACCATCACACAGAATCATACACCATCAAACACCGTTATATACCATCACACAGAATCATACACCATCAAACACCGTTATATACCATCACACAGAATCATACACCATCAAACACCGTTATATACCATCACACAGAATCCTACACCATCAAACACCATTATATACCATCTATCTATATCAAATCAAAAGGTGGGTAAACTGAGATGATGGTGTATAAAAATCGTAACACCCACAGAACACAAAAGCAAAAGTGATCAGACCAATTAAAATAGCAAAGATTTAAAAAGCTGAAGACAACCACCTGGTTTTTTAAGATTTGGGTGATGGGCAGCTCTAGTACATCATTGATGATCTCTCCATCCGTATGTACACAGTAGACTATGATGCAGGCCTGAGGAGCCCAGGAAACCTCTGGGATTAGAGTTAGTGACCCCGAGGCTTTCCCAGCAGAAACGATCTGACCTCGGGACTTCACCTTCACACACACACACACACACACACACACACACACAAAGTCAAATCAATAAGTGATATATTAGAAGGTTTTTGATAGTTGATATCTAAAAATGTTTCATAGCAAGAAATGTCACCTTTTCCCCATTGAGTCATATCCACTGTTCTCTAACTAATTGCTCAAAAAATCCCTTCGATCTCCCCCTTAATTCTTATATTATTATTTATTTTCCAAGCACTTTGCTCTTACATGGTCACAGGAATATTGTCCGGGCACTACAGTCCTAACCCTATCTATGTATTAATTAATTAATTAATTTCGATAATCTAGGAACGTAAAGTTATTCTGCTATTGCACTCATTGTACATTTGTCTAGATGAGAGCTTCAGCTGAATGAATAAAATGTAATCAAGCATAAAATCTGATAAGTACTTACCATGTAGTGAATCTCAGACATTTGGAAATTGCTCTGAATTGGCAACAGGAGGGGTACACCAACCTTAAGGACAGGAAGGTTATGTCACTTACCGGTAATATGATTAGATGAAACACAAAACATAAACACTACATCATTTAGAATCCCAGACCCTAAAAAAGGATTCCCGTTTGTAGTTAGACTTGATTGATTTGTATTTATTGCAACGCCTGCGTAGGTGTGTGTGTGTGTGTGTGTGTGTGTGTGTGTGTGTGTGTGTGTGTGTGTGTGTGTGTGTGTGTGTGTGTGTGTGTGTGTGTGTGTGTTAGGAGGTGTGCTGAAGGCATACATCGCATCGTGTGAGAGTGGGTCATTTGAGTGCAGATGTATCATTGCACTATCTGTATGTCCTGTTTTTGCAACACTTGACCAACAGAATTTCCCTGGAGGGATCCAGTTTGTTTTACCTTGGACCTTATGTTCCCAATGTTTACCTGTGGAGATGAATAGGGCTTCTGAATCTGCAGGTAAGACTGACTGGGGGATGTGTAGCTTCTATAGAGCTGTAGTGTTTTTTGGCTATCCTCAAATGAAGCCTAAGAATCAAAGAAACAGAAAGATAGATATGTAACAGAGCCTTTCCTTTTTTTAAATCTTGATGCTAATATACTATTAGTCGAAAATCTCACTGGAATCTGCACCTGACTAGAAGATACCAATTTGTCTCTCTAGGTGGTTAACACCTCTTCAATTCGAACATCTATTTTGGCATCCCACATGGTTGACTTCTAGGTCCTCTAATATTTTCACTTTACATGCTCCATCACAGTAGTATTATTTATAAATATGGCTTTTTCTTATGCAGATGATACACAACCTTTCATAGCAATAAAACCTGGCGGTGCTAATCAAAGTTTTGAAGTGTTTTGCAGCTCTCCTTACATCGATAATGAGTGTTTCACTTTCATCCGAGAGTTGAATGAAAAGGGGTATGACTCCGTCTGGGGGAAGAGGAAATTCCATTTCTTGGAGGGGTATCTCCTCCGGCAGGTCAGGGATGGCTTGCAAAGGGTCTGACATGTTTGGTAAACGGCCTAGTAATTCAAATGCATCCAGTCTCATACTCCATGGAGTTCGCTTACGCTGCATCACTGACACTGTAACAGTCTTTCCCTGGTCCTCTAGTGACAGGGGTTGGTCGTTGTATGTGGATATTTTCAGCTGCAAAATCAAGAAAACATTGATATAGTGATATACCTCTCTATTGTGGATCTGGTCTCACGAGTCAAGAATGTGGAAAAGGCTCCGTTGTCTACTCTTCTCAGTCATGTTGATCGTTTATGATGCGTTTGCTCTTTCTGAACTAATGTCCTTTGTTGCTCTGTAAAGCACTTAGTGACAAACGTTTTATAAATAAATCTGAAATAACTTGATTTAATAGTCAGAAATGTTGCCATCCTTACCTTAGCAGTGAAGTTCAACGCGGGCCTTAATATTTTAGGATAGCCATCAAAGGCCAGTTTATATCGGCTCCTTGCTAGAGTCACTGTTGCTGTATTGTTATACATGAGACCTGAAAAATGACAATGCATTCATAGGTCATGAACACACAGCATCAATGATATTTGCTCAACCTTTGCACCGCCCCAAGCTATAATTGCAGTCCCCTGTTGAAACACTGTAGCCCTACTACTGGCATTATTTATGAAAACATTTGTACACGCTCAAATTGACTGACTGAACTTTTGATACAAGGAGGTAGGAAGAATAGATCCGTATTCTGAGTTACAATTGGTTAGGAGCACTAATTATCCAGTTATGAGTCAACCTCTTCAAGAAACTGCGTACCGGTACTCATAATATACGGTACCTAACCAAATGAGTTTACTATACAATGACAATACTATACAATGATAAGTGAAGGATAGCGCTGATATTGTGAAATAAAGAGTGATTACCTGTTATGTGTTCCGTAACATGAACCACAATAATGAGAGACTCATCATCCATGTAGCCTTCATAGGTCAAGTAGTCTACAGATCGTTTGTTCATTTCGCGGTAGTCGGGAACGTCAAACATAATGTGTGTGGTGCCGTCAATCTATATCAAAGCAACATTGATATTACACATATTTGGCAAACAGTCACACATGAAAAGGCATGTAACATGTAAATACAACCCTTTTTCTAAACACAGTAGTTGTTTGTAATGATGTACAGTAGCTGTGCGTATGAGTATTTGGATTAATTGCATATAGCAACAGATTCAGATGGATAAAGAGTGTATCACAGTGATGATGTCCGTCATTATTTACCTAGATGGTTTTTGGTGTTGAAAATAGTCAGAATACATCAACGTGTACGGCAGTTTACTTCCAAATCATAGTTAGGGCCCTGAGCAAGAATGACATACCTCTCTTTCCTCATCATAAAGTACGTCAATACCATGGAAACGATGGATGAATGTTATGTTCATGTGTCCTTGGACAGGTTTGCCATAGAAGTACCTAGGGATCAGAACACACTGTACCATCATCTTAATTCTTCAGGTCTCCTATACAACGTTGTAGATGCACAATTAGATGACATTAAAAAGGAAGTACTGAAAGTCCATTTGAATACGTATCCCTGTATGAATGAGAAGCAGGGCATTGATGAAAAAGAACATATCTACTCAGCAAACCTTCCCTGAATAAACAAAGGTTAAAAATGAGAGAATAAGTAGATTTGTAAGGTACAGGATGCTCTGATTGACTCACTTAGCTGTGACAGAGCCCCAGAGGCTATCCTCTTGATGTATGACAGTAGGTGCCTCTATCAGAACCTCAAACTTAGGAAGCACTGGAACCAAACAAACAAGACATGGATTTCAACATAGTTACCATCAATTACGCAGAAAAATGGATTTGAACACCATGACGGTTCACCATTGACTCTCTCTGTACAACTTTATCATTATAGATAATATTATAAATATAGCTGGGCATTACACATAGAATACTGGACAAAGGAAAAAATGCTCCAATGTCACCCAGATCAATTTCTGTACATTTATTGTACTTGCTGATTAAAGTAATTCTGAATATTTGACAGAAATGTAGATTTCCACGTAGAATCATCCAGATTTTGTACAAAGAAAGAATGGAAGAAATGTCAAGAGAGGTCCAGATGAAGAACACGTACCGTAATGAGCCACGGTGAAATGCTTCTCACTGAGAACTCCCTGTAAAACACAGACTCATTTTCAAATTAGCTGAGCTCTCTCTATAATTCAGCGTTAAAATCTAATCTTCTCAAAACCAGTTAAATAATCTGGCAGTAGGGTGAGAAACCTTCCGTGTACATATCACACCGAATAGACATATTCAACGAGCGCTGCATGTTGCAGACATCTGAACAGATTGCATCCAAATTTAGAGAACATGATATCCTCGTAAAACCCCAGTGAGGACAACAAGGACACTGTGGTGTGCAGTGTTTTGTGTGAAACGATACAGTACAAATTGGGTCAGATGTCGCCAACTTACATTGACTGAGGTTACAATGGTCCAGTTGCCAAGGGGCGGGTTCTCCGACAGCTGGAACTCTTTGGCGACGACCCCGAGAACGCTGTCTAGAGAAAGCCAATGTCTGATCCGGTTTCCCCTGGGATCCTGGCTCATGTGGAGCATTGGTCAGAAAAAAGAGAAGATGATTAAAACAAAGGCTCTCACCTGCCGCACCTTTCCTCCAGCATCCAGGTCAGGTTTCTACAGTATAAAGGTCCAGTAGCACACGGGGTAGTTCAATCAATTCATAGTTTAAAGGGACAGTAAGTCTGTATTTTTACTGCCCCACAGCAACAAAATGACCATAATATACAGTATCTATATTGGGTTTGCTGATTAGTACCAATGACTCGCGCTTTCCGGCCCAAACGACACTAACATTTACCAATTTGTACATGGATATATTGACGACACACACCTTGATGATAATGTCTACCGGGCTCATGTAGGGTTTCCCATCGGGGTGAATGGATACGGCCCGGATCCTCACGACCTGCCCGGGCCGGTACTTCGGCTTGTCTGTTTGAATGAAGGTGGAAAGGCCTTTGGGATTGAAGCGTAGCTGTGTCGAGTTGGAGAAAACCACGACACTCCCCACATAACCTCTGACCTCCAGCCTGTACGGGTGCCAGTAGCTCGACTCGCTGTCGTGGATCTGCGGGGACGGAACACGGGGATCAATAACAAGTGTCGGACTCAAGGGGCCGTCATTTAATCTACGGTTCAACCGATATGGGTTTTTCAAAAGCTGATGCCGATATTTTTTGATGGAAGCCACCAATAGTCAATATTTTGTGCTGATATTCAATATCTTTCAATTGCACCGTTTTTATGCCCCAAAAAAACAGTCTAACCTTCATTTAATCTTGTACTCATCTTGAAATCGACTTTTTCTTAATTAAAAACAGTGAATCTGTCAATGGAGTGAGATAATCTGACTTCTTTCCAATGCGGTGTTAAGTGTAGAGGTTTTAAGTGTAGAATACAAGATGAATTGACATGATATGAAGATACCGTGTAACCAGGAACTACGCAGATTGTAGTTTTAGTTCCACAAACATTTCTCGGAGGCAGAGCTGCTCTTGAGGAAGAAGCAATCTGATTGGTTGAGTGACGTTTTTCTGTCTGAGTAACAATCTGCGGAAACCAATGTAGAGTAATAGACCAAAGGAACAATGAAAGGCTGTGATCCCTAAAACGCGCTTGATCTTAGTACAGGAGATCCGACCTGAGCGAAGGCTTCTCAGGTGTCCACAAACTAAAGGACTTCAAGCCTCGTACAGACAACAGACAACAGATAAGAGATAACAGGATTTCACTGTGGATCTGCTCAACATCTGTTTCAACTGGTGTGTTTGTGTGTTTCCATCTCACAGTGTCTGTTCTCCCTCTTCTCAGTGTTTCCTCTGGGTTCAGACAGCGAGTCAACACGTCCACCACTGACAGAGGACATAGGGATTTAAACAACAGTATCATTTTGCCAAATTTCACTCTAAAACTCAAAGAAATGTCTTAATGTTCAGAACTACTGTTCTCTTATCATGATAAAGTGTCATAAAGAGCAACGTTTTGAGCACTACAGCCTGTACTAGAAAACACAAGAGGAACCACAACCGGGACAGAAGAGGAACCACAACCGGGACAGAGGAGGAACCACAACATGGACAGACGAGGAACCAAACCTCAAATTGGCCCTAAGCCCTACTGCTGCATACAATTACAGAGGCGGTATTTGTAATATTCTACATTTCATTCACAATTAAACTCAATGTGCTTTAGATA
>OMOT01079687.1:0-10191 GCA_900312575.1 Acanthochaenus luetkenii
CGTCACCATATGTTTCCTATATTACTGTCATTGCTTATGCTATTGTACATTCCATTGTTTGTCCCGGCACCTGCTCCTGCTCAGCCGTCCTGGTGAGGGATCCCTCTTTGACTTGGCCCACCCAAGGTTTCTTCCATTTTTTTCTACCTAATAAGGTTTTGGTGGAAGTTTTTCCTTGCATGCATTGAGGGTCTAAGGCTGTGGTGCCGGGTAACTTAGGCCTTGTAGAATAGTTAGGGCTATGGCTTGATACATTGATTTTGTTTGTCCTGTACTTGATTCTGTTTCTGTTTATCTTTTACTATTTTGTAATTTCCTCTGATTGACGTTCAGGTAGATCTAGTTGGCTCATTTTCTGTAAAGTCCTTTGAGACAGACATGCTTGTGATAAAGGGCTATATAAATAAATGAACTTGAACTTGAACTTACTACGAACCCTGTTCTGTATTAATCTAAGAGTGGACATGCAGCACACAGAAACGTGTCATTATATGTTGAAAGAAACACCTGTAAATAAATAACTGTATTTAAGGCATTTTAATAATTTTTAAAGGCCTTACATCTAGACAATAAGACTTAAAAAGGACCCACAGATTAGCTGGCCATTTTATTTGACTGTTCCAAGCACTTTTCAAAACGATACAACTATAATAACCTGGTCTTGTGCTACATGTGCACTAGCTCAGACCATAGCAGAATTAGTCATCGTCTCTAGCTGCATCGTGAGACTTATCTCATGCGACGACATTTCCAGTCAACTGTAACTGGAAGGTCCCAGGTTCAATCCCCATAACAGCTCATGTACACCACTTGTTTCTAGAAGCAAGTGACACAGCAATGGACACAAGTGGAATTATCTCAACTCGCCACTTTGGCGGAACTATTCCCTTGTTTGAAGAAAAACAAGATTGTAAAACTCAATACGAGACTAAATGACTTGTTAGGCTGGACCTTTTCACGGGGCGTGTCCACCAACAGCTGCATGTCCAGCTGAACTGTCCCTGAGCAAGACAACCGCTACCTGCTCACTCATTGTTATCGCTCTGCAAAAGAGCATCAGCTAAACTAATGGTAAATCGCCTCAGAGCCTCTTTTGCTCCTGTTCATATTCCAGATTACATTGACTGCATTAATACAGCCAGGAATTTTCATCAATGATGTTAATGTCTGCACTCTTACGTGTTCAGCGTATATAACCAAGGCTCTCTGCTGGGCAGCCAACGCTGTGATGAATCCAGAGTTGAGGGCAAAATCCCAGATGTCTCCCTCGTTGCCAGTGTAGAAGAAAATTGGCCCATAGCCCTTTCTCCAGTACTTATCTAAAGAGGGGGGGAAGGGGGGGACCATAATTACTGATATGTGGTTGCAATACAGGTTTATTTTATTTTTTAATGAGAAACTGGTTAGTAGACTTACCCGTGATCAGGTAACGCTGGTTGTAGGTTCCATTCCCCATGCTGTTAAAGTTGAAGTGGTCCAGAATCTGAGTGAAATACTTCTCTGTGAACTGGGGGTCATGTTCTGCCTTGAACACATGATGGTTTCTTGACTATAAAAGAAATAAACGACATTCATTATATTCAAGAGCATTAAGCTCCGACACTGTAGGCCAACACTTTACACACCAGACCGCTTAGTTGGGGATAAAACAGGGATTTGATTTGGTTCTCATGAGCTGCCAAACTGTGTTCCTTCAAACTGCATCTGAGCGGAGAGAAGGTCAAGCCAAACTCCATTCAACAATCTGGCAATTGTTGCCTTGCTGATCGGCAAACATACACACCAGGTAGAATTTCACTTAAGACCTTGGAGGTGAATGGTTAGGGTCCACTCTTCAATTCGGCTTACATCCCATACAGGAAGAAACATTTCCTGCCAGAAAGCAATGTAAAATTAAACTGCCATATTTTTTGAATGGAGTTTGGCTTAACACCTAAACCCTTATCGACACTTGGGACAGAAGCACAACGTAACAAGACATTTTTGAAGGTCTAAAATAATGGTAGCCGTTACCTGTAAATCTCTGCTTGGCAGCGCGTCAGCCAACAGAGAGAACACGCTTAGTGTCACGGTGACAAACGCCAGTAACGTTGCCGTAGTCATGTTGAAGTCACGTTACGAACTTACAGCTACAGACAATAATAAATACAAAAAGGTGCTTATTTTATATGTTCCTACCGCGCCTGCGCCAAACGAATGTCATATGACTTGTGTTTCGTTACGTGCTGCGTTCACGTGCTCCTCGTAAGCTCTAGCTTCCCAGTTCAGACGTCAAAAATGCGACTTTTCTATGATAACGCATAATATGATCGTCTTTTCTTCTAATTAACTATGAAACAGATCTGTAACAAAAATATTTTTCAGGTGTCTGTTGTTTCCTTTGAATAGACAGCGGAAGACTGGCCTGTCACAGGAAAAGAGACACAGGAAAAGAGCACAAAATATAGTTAAAGCCCATACTGAAAGCTGATTGGTTCCCATTTTGTTCCCAAGCGACACTTTTCGGATCACATTAGAGCTGCGTCTAAACTAAAGGCAGGAACATGCTTCTCCGTCTGCACGTCAACAGATTTCATTCGGAGACGTTCATGTGGCTGTTTTCTTTTATACTTGTACGATTCTGTGTATAAAGTTATAATCCACTGAGGGGCAGTGTCACATTTAGTCAACCACAATGTACAGAAAACATGGAAGAAATCAGTTTTCACCTTCAGTGAAAGTGTAAATGAACCAATACATTTGTGAAACAAACTTGAAGGAAATTATCTCCATCCATGACCATTCACGAACACATGGCTTGAGCGTGCCGGTGTAAACAGGAAGAAGATTGTGTACTCTGTGGTTGCTTAGTTGCAGAAAATACCATTACAAAGAACAGCAATGGCGAAAAGTAAGAGCAGAGATTTGTTCGCTTGGACCAATCCAGAATTTAACTGCACAACAGCTGCTAGCATAGACAACAAGGTCAGCAACGCTTGTAATTCGTTATCCATGTTGACTTAACATGTTAACATGTTAATTGGTAGTCAAGGCAGAGAGTTGATGTTTGTTTTCTTCAGGGAAAGGGGTCACGTGATAGCGGTGTGACGAAGACCCGATCAGGAAGCGAACGTGGTTGTCTGTGTCATCGTTCTCAGAAGTCTCCACCTGTCCACACAAAAACGCAACCCCAGAATTTTCTAACAAAAATGGGGTCAGCAGGCGTAAACGTAGCAAATGTTATGCGTTTGAAAGTGAAATTGTCTTAGTGTGGACGTAGCCTCAGTGTGTTGGAATTGGTGACCAGAAAGAAGCTGCCCCAGTGCATTTCTGTGTTTTCTGTTCGTCTGACTTGCCTAGCCTGCCATGTGTTCCTGCTACTGTTGTGATTTACCTGTTCTAGTTTCTTATCTAGCTTATCCTGTTCTTCCAGTGTTAACTGTGGTTTATGTGGACCTGTGTTTATACCCGTCTGCCTGCCTGGCCTGGAATTACTTTTGTTTATACCCGTCTGCCTGCCTGGCCTAGAAATGACCTGTGTTTATACCCGTCTGCCTGGTCTGGAATAAAGACATATATATTTGTACCAGAAACCTCCTGTGTTGTCTCCGGTATCTGCACTTGGGTTCTATCTGTAACCACCCAGACACGTTGTGTATTTGTGGAGCAGAAATGTCTCTTTGGCATTTTCAAGTTTTGGACTCCTACTGTTACCACGGGAAAACATTCGCTTGTTTGTTATAATTTTGGCAGATTAACATCACAACTAAACATAATTCCTGGGCTGTTGGCAGTTAAAATGTTGTGCAGTTGTCTGACAACAGACTTGTGTTGTGTTATACTAAACTAAACTATTGTTTGTGTTGGTGTCACCCCGTCACTAATGAACTCTTAGACTAGTTTCAGGTTATTATTATTACATGAGTAAAGTGTTTTACGAGATGGCTGATCACCTTTGGGTTTAAAATTCAGTGTGACAGTGTTGTGTTTTTTCCTTTACAGAAGTATACCGTTGCATACCCAATGATGGCATATGTTTTTGCCATTATGTTTGCGTTTACGTTTCATGGCACAGGTGAAACGGTGCTCAGCTGATCTCTGACCACCTGTCAGAACGATGATTGGTGGCCGATTAATCAGTGCATTCCTAGTTTCGATCTTACATTTTTATGCTCCATTTTTCATGTAACTACATGTCTTCTATTATGAGAATGAAATACATTTGGTCCTTGCTCACTTTCAAAGGGTGCTGGCAGGAATACATCTGCACATCCCTCTCCTACACAAACAGTACCACTCCCGTTCAGTATTGAAATGGTAAACCGAAGGGAGCTGATTCTGCATTGTACCCACAGAAGGACCAACTTAGTGAACGAATGACTGTAAAAAGCCAGCAACGTACCTTGCACCAAACTTGTCAGTCATGCCACCCTTCAAATACAAACTACATAGCAAAACCAGTTGCCTCATTCTTTAAAAAGGTGAACTATGTGAGATGTCCTTAAAAAAACATTGTTGTGTTGTGGGTGTAGGCTGGTAAATTCAGTTTATAATCTGATATGGTACATTTGTCTCCAAATGTACTGTACGTCACTGTGAGTCGTAGCTTGAGAAGAGTCTAAGGAGAGAATAAGCAATACAAATTGTATAATTCTTATATACGGATTACTAAATTAGAAATATGTTCTATATAAGTATAAATATACAGTATAAATATAACATAATGATATCAGTGTTACAGTATGAAATAGTTCATTTTCTTCTAAAGCTTTAGCAGTACAATAACTGAATATAAGTCTTCAACATTACTCTGGCATTACTGCATGTGCTTCCCCATTGGGAGTAACCAGGAATTATTTGCAGATACTATGTTTCCCAGGTCTGTTGCAATGGTATTGTGTATGTGCTATAGTCACTATCCCCTGGTGAATTCTTTGGGCGGTTTGCCTCCTCAGGTCCTATCTGGGGAATGTGAATGGAGGACTTCCTTGTTGCAGCAGGGTGGAGATTCCTGGCCAGCCTGTTTCAGCCTAAGCCTGCCGTCACTTCCTTGTTGGCAGACTGAGGAAGACAGCAGGTATCAAGGTAGACCTGGACACTGACTGAAACCTCACCGACTACTCGTTCAAGGTAAGCGCTCCTAATGTAGGAGCTTTAAAAGGTTTCTTTGATCAAGTATTCAGCTTGTATGAATTGAATAACATCTCCAGGTAGGAACTGTGTGAGGTACAAGGAAGTAACGGGGTACTTCCGGTAAAATGATGCTGCATGTTCCAGGCTGTTATCATTGTTGTGTTTTCTGTCAATAATAGTTTAATATGTATATAAATCAAATGTATTACTTTGTATTAGTTTTGAAATTATTTGAAATTGTTAGGGTTTGGTTTAATTATATTTAATACAGGATGCCTAACTTGAAACAAAATTATTTTATTTTCTAAATTGAGAGAATAACAGCAGTGTTGTAGCTTACAACTGGACTAGTCCACCATTGCCATTTCTTCATTTCCGAAGCACTTTATTCCCAAGTACAAACCTTTTTTTAAATGTACTTTTTGTTTGTGATTCCAACAAGCAACATATCAATTTTTTTCAATAGAAAATCGACTTGTCTTCACATTATAGTGCATACATATAAATTATTCCATAAATAAATAAGAGGTATTATTATTTATAAATCAGTGCGTTAAAAGATAAATAAAAAAATTAGCAATGTATGAAATCATGAACAATAATAAAAATAATAAAAAATTCAGAACGACAAAGGAACAGAATAATTAAAATAGCTTAAAATAGCCTAAATAAAAAATGTTTAACCCAATATTACGGTGGTCGACAGGTGCAAACGCACTACAAGGGCCCAAAGCAATCGCATTAAGAGAAACGCAAATGTAAAAAACACATGCAAACCACGAAAAACAAGTGCAACAGAAAAGCGGTGCATATCCAGTCAACAGAACAGAAGCGCTCCAGGCCTATATAGTTAGATTTTCGTACACGAGGGAGAGAAAGAGACAGTTTCGGCATCTCGATGTTGTTATGCTCCTGGTGCAGCCTCTGCCACGAAACATCCACACGTGGTCTTTACCCACCATGTGGGATTGTGTGACAGTATCAATCTGTATATGAGAGACAACTGACTTGACAGGAAGCTTTCTTCTTCCCACTGCCAAACTCTCTCTCTCTCTCTCTCTCTCTCTCTCTCTTTCATGTCGAAAATGAACCTATTCGACTCAGCGCCCCCCTAGAGATCAAGAGCTTTTCCGTTGTATTTGTTTTCATGGTATCAGCGGGCATGTGCTTGAGGAAGGCAGAGGAAGGACCAAGCCTTGATCTGTTGTTGTAATGACATCTCTGAGCGATAGAGGTCAGCATTGAACCAAAAACAACACATAGACCCTTTAATGCATTTGCTTTGG
Organism: Acanthochaenus luetkenii; assembly: GCA_900312575.1. NCBI lineage: Eukaryota > Metazoa > Chordata > Actinopteri > Beryciformes > Stephanoberycidae > Acanthochaenus > Acanthochaenus luetkenii. The sequence goes on from OMOT01079687.1 coordinate 6,399, forward strand.
CATTCTGCAGCACGTTTCTTCTTTTGCAACACGTTTCCGTTGTTGTATTTGCTTTCTATTTTCGCATGTGTTTTTGAATTTGCATAATTTCTGAAGTTGCAGCATGTTTCTCTTAATACAAATGCTTCAGGCCCTTGCATTGCGTTTTCACCCATCGGCCACCGTACAAAATAATGTATCCAAAATGCTTTGATGACTTCAAACATTTCTTAAGAGTAGGTGTCAAATGGGGAATATTTGTATACATGTATGTACGTAATCCCCCTGTTCCCCTCTAATCCTGTCTCCTCTGTCCAGGATGCTGTACACTGAGTTACTGCGGTTGTGGGATGAGGCGGCAAAGGCCGTGGACGCCAAGGACTGGCAAGGCACTCTGGCCAAACTCGACCAGATCACAGAACCCACGTCTCGAACGCTGTTCATCACCGCCTCAGCTCACCTTGCTCTGGGACAGCTGGAGCTGGCCCTGCAGGTGTGTGTGTGTGTGTGTTGAGGATTGATGGGGGAGGTGGGGGTGAGGGGTAGGAAAGGGGAATATGTATATGTAGGCGTGTTTGTATGAGTTTCATTTCCAAGATGCTTTATATAGATGTTGGAAAACAATTGAAGGCGATTCAAATCCACAAGCCATGACTATTTTGTAAGTTCATTGTTATTTCAGTAATAATATGACTTACTACTTTGGCAACACTCACTTTGAATCCTTATCTGTATCCTATTTTTATCCTATCTTTGTTAAATAGTGGATATCATCATGTGTTTGTTTTTTGGTGTGTGTGTGTGTGTGTATATATGTCTGTAGTGTGTGTATGCCTGTGTGTATGTGTATGTACTGTGTATGCACACTTGCATTGTAGCGTGCTGGTGAGACCGTCCTGTAAAAGCGGAAGGTCTCAGGTTCGATCCTAGCAGCAGCAGAAGTGTCTTTGAGCAAGACATTGAACCTGTACCTGCTCTCTCATTGTAAATCAGTCTGGATCGGAGTATCTGCTGAAAGACTACAATGTGAATGTAATGCATGTCTGTGTGTTCAACCTGAAACGGTCTTTTTCCCCCCTCTGTGATGTCCAGGCCTTGGACCAGACCATCGCCAAGGATGAACGTCTCGCCATCGGCTTCTTCCAGAGAGCTGCAGTACTGATGCAGGTCCATAGGTAGGAGGCTGCACTGTATTTGATCGATTTGTATTCATCCATGTGGCGTCGCAGTCCCCACTACACGGAGGACGTATCATCACACAAGATCGTGAGATAGTTAATCACTTCGTAAGAGAGGGCGTCACGTGATTCAAATGGCGGATATCTCATTTAAGACTCAAACTCTTTACTTCTTCTGCTGAAAACGTTTCAGTTTAGTGTTAAGATCTGCCTCTTCATCTTCTTCTCTTCCTCTGTTTTCTTGCTGTTTGTCCAGCTTGGAGGACGCTCTGTCAGACTGCATCCGGGCTCAGAAACACATGAGGGGCAACATGGTCATCGACTACAGACAACTGGGCCTGCGATACAAACTGTACAGCTGGCAGGTCAGACACCCCGTCTCACACGCACACAAACACATACAGTTGTGGTCAAAAGTTTACATCCACTTGTAAAGAACATGTATGTCATGGCAGTCTTGAGTTTCCAAAAAATTCTACAACTCTTATTTTTCTGTGTTGGAACGATTGGAGCACATATTTCTTTGTCATGAAAAACATTCATGAATTTTGGTTCTTTTTATGAATTTATTATGGCTCTTCTGAAAATGTGACCAATTCTGTTGTGTCAAAAATATACATACAGCAATGCTAATATTTGGTTAAATGTCCCTTGGCTATTTTCACCTCAATTAGACTCTTTTGGTAGCCACCCGCAAGCTTGTGGCAATTCCAGGTATATGTATTTCCAGAAGACCGATACAAAATGTATAACAGAACCCAAATGCATGAATGTTTTTTGGTGACAGACGTATGTGTTCCAATCATTCCATCACAGAAAAACAAGAGTTGTAGAAATCATTGGAAACTGAAAGACTGCCATGACATACGTGTTCTTTACAAGTGTATGTCAACTTTTGACCCCAAACTGTACCATTTCTTTCCTATGTGAAACACGCATTCACACGAGGAAACAGCAGTCACCCAGCATGCCTTTCTTCTTGTTGATGTTATTACCAACTTCTGAAGAAGAAATCCAATCCCACGAGGTCCGTCAGAGTTGAGAAATGGAAAACGGAGAGAATCGCGTTCATGTCATCGCCTCCACTGTGTAGTTCAAACGCTAGATACACCTGGGAACTAACAAAGCCTCATTGTTGGAAGCTGAAGTAGAAGTTACACAATATCAAATATTTCTCGCAGTACAGATAAGACATATCATAGCTTCCCGGAGAACGTGCACCTGTGCTTGCGGCCTGCCAGTAAGGATTTTACTGTCAAAATGTGCTTTAGTGCAGATGAATCTGGACCTCAAGCCTTGGATTTTTTGGGGGGAATTAAAGTTGCTGATAGATATTTTGTGCCAATATTCAATGTCTTAAAATTGTACCATTTTAATGGGAATTTTTTTATACATACATCAATTACAGGTATTCCACCAGAATTATATTCACGGGACACTAAATCTCTCCAGTGAAACCCAGACTAATGAAATTCTTTAAGATGGGTTAGCAGCTGAAGGAACTGCAACAATATCAACAGATCTCAGTGGCCTGTGATTGACATAAATAATAAAGTCACATTTTTACAATAGAGAGGAGTAAGCCAGCTAAATAAAGCAGAGGTCCAACAGAAACGCCCGGTGAAGAGGTAATATATCACCATGCTGACTACTGGAATCACAATACCGCTTCATCAGAATACAGCTGAAACGTGTTGCAACGCCACTCGCTCGTTCTTAGCGCCGTCCTCCATCACTGTCTTGAAACGCCACTGGTTTGTTCTGGAAAGTGAGTTTTGAAAGCCACAAATCTCAGCAGCTGGCCATGTAATTGTTGAGTCATTGATATTGAGCAACAACCCCGTCAACCCCAACAGATATATTATGGTCATTTGTTGATTACTTATTGCCCCTTTAAAAGGTCAATATCAGCCTATCAATATATTGGCCAAACCCTAGTGGCAAGTTGTTCCACACGAGAGCAAATTCACTGTGGAAATAATGGAAATAATGAGCATAAATGTGGACGTCCACCAGGTGTTATATAATGCAGCAGCTGTGTACTGTCGGATGGGCCAGTGGGAGCAGGCCAGGGAGGTCATGCTGTCGGCCGCCCAGGAACGAGTAGGAGGGCGAGGGGGAATCGTGGAACAGGCGTTGGACAGTGTCTTGGTGAGTATATTGCTGATTCAGCGTGTTTGTGTGTGTGTGTGTGTGTGTGTATCTGTGTGTGTTCTTGTATTTTTGTCCTTATGAGGACCAAATGTCCTCACAAGGATAGAAAGTTGAGGAAAAGTGTGGACATTTTGACGCTCCTCACTTCTACACGGGGCAAGTTTAGAGTTAGGACTTGGGTTTACTGTTAAGATTAGAGTTTGTATTGGGTTTAGGTTGGGGCTTGGGCCTAGTTTCCTGGATTCCTATAAGGTATTGTTGTTTTTAAGGAAAGAAGGTGATGCTGTGGGCATCTTACTGTATGTCTCCACTCTGGGTGGTGGGGTTCTTGTTTTTTGGGGGGTTAAGTTTCGAGTAAAGGTTTAGGGTTAGGTCAAGGGTTAGAATTAGGTTTAGGTTAGGGTAAGGGTCAAGGTTAAGCATAGGGGTTTGGGAATGAATGTAGTCAATTAAGGTCTTGGTAACTATAGTAATACAAATGT
>OMOT01079689.1:0-12198 GCA_900312575.1 Acanthochaenus luetkenii
TAAGACGAAGCGAACCATGTGACCAACAACAGGGGGTCGGAGTTCACAGGAAGTGATGCAATCCATCTCAGTGTTGCCTTGCAGCCAGAGACACGACACGATGCTAATGCTACTGGGCGAACACTAACAGTTAACTTACTAAACCCGACATGGAAACAGAAGTGGACAACTTTCTGAAGGACATTACACCACCGCTAAATATCAGTCCCACAGATTGGAGGAAAATCAACGGAGGAATATTCTAGAGGCTGGTAAAGTTAGCGCGAAGCTAATTCTGCTACCCGGGACGTATAGGCCGCACCGGAACGTGTATTTTCAGCAGCTGGACTCACTGTAAACCGACTGCACACGACTGATCATGTAAATATGCTTGTATTGTTAAATAAAAATTCAACTTAGCAAATGTAAGTTTCTAATTAAGGCTCATCTTATTTTTTTGTAACGTTATATGTCATAGATGATCGTGTTAGTCACTGATTCGCCTCGGAAGAGCGAGCGAAATTTCCCGAGCCTTATTAAAATATCATACGTAAACAAAACAGCGTTCATAATTATGTTTGTGTTATGCCATGAAACAGATGTATTTATCTAATGTTTCAATAAAGCTTTGTTTGAGAGAAAAACGGGGGGCCAGTGATTGCATCAGGGCCCTGGCCACGGCCACTCTGATACCACCCCTTGGCTGCGCCATTGGTTGGTTATTATGTTCTCACTCCTCCCAAACTGCACCGTAGTTCTCTTGGAAGAGGGTGAAGTTCCGTATTTTCTAGTTATTGTGGTGCCACCAGAGTTCCAATGGCTTTGTTCTCAATTGACCAAATGAACCAAACTAGAGGAAACACAGAGTTCAAATAAACTGCTCTAAACATGCTTGGTGTGAACGTTCCCTAATAAATGTTTTTATATTGTGAGAAATTGACAAAAAACGATCACAGACACCAAGGGGGGCACTACAATTACAGGTCAAAACAAGGTGAAATATTTGTTACTGATTGGCCCAGCCAGGGTCTGTATCATTTATGATGGACAACTTGTTTACTGTTGCCTTGTTTTGCACAGTTACGATCATTGACTGCAGGTTTACAAACCAATGACTTTTAGTCAGTTGAGGATAGCAAACCATTAATAGGATTTTCTCTGAAGCAATTTGAGGAAAGTAGTCTACTCCCCTGATTAGGCGGAACCTGCTGCCAATACTTTGGTTGTAACAAGTATGTGAACATGGTATAGGAGGCCAAGACCTCCCACCACCTCCAAACATTTAGCCTGTTTTTGTCTCAAAGCTCGTCTACGCTCTCATGGCTGCCCATGGTCCCCGAGCCCCCCACCATCTCTCTCTCACTCTCTCTTTCAATGTTTACATCGAGAATTGACCCCAAAGCAGTTACATTAATGTACTTTTTACACCAACACACTACAACAGTGCACTACACTAAAACTGCATTTTCGTTCCCAGTCTATATTCTCCTTGGCTTTGGCGACTTTATACTCCTGTTACCACGCTTGTTAACAAAGGTGGCGGAGACACGTCTGGCAGAAATGGCCTAGAGACTAAAGGTTAAAGCTTCACGCATCCACGAGAAAAGGCATATATTAAAATATTGATCTCTGAATTTCGATATCGATATCGGATCATTCAAATTAAGATTTGAAATCAATGTTTTAAACCAAGCCCTACAGCAGTGTCCATTGCTAAACAGGGACAATATTCCAGTTTTGGCACTGCACTCATGTTAACTCATGTTGAGCAGTTTTACACTTTAAAAGTGTTATTAACATGTTTGAAGTAAATTGTAGGATTGTAGAGTACAACGCAACTAGTCTACTGGTCAATGAAGGACATTACTACTCCAACATGGTTTTTGTTGACACATTAAGAAATGTTGCCATTTGAAACATAGCTGAACCAATGTGTAAATGAAACAAAATAACTTGCCCCCTGATTGGGACCAACAAAAATGGACTACAGGTTTGAAAACACTGTAAGAAACAAGGCAGTCCATACAGATAATCTCCAGCAATTGTAAGGACCGAGGAGGACTCAATCGAGGTGTGATGGGGGACTGCTTCCTCCCCAGTGGCTTCACAGCTACTGCAGTGACAAAGAGACCTCTAAGGATTCCAGCTGCAATCACCATCCACTTCATTAGAGAAATTACCTGCAGATGGGTGATTTACCGCCCCCTTGTAATTCATAATTGCTTTGGAAAACATTGTCTCTTCCCCATAGTCACATAAAAAAGATCTGGCGCACTATTCTGGTTCAGTTTATTTGAGGAAATAGCGGAGGAGAGACACATTCACTGATCTATAGTATCACAATGTATCCAGGTATGGCTTGTAAGGTTTGACCAAAATATCGATCTGATATTGGCCACAGAAAGTGAATGTGTTTTTATTATTATGTTTATTTCAGATATCTGATGAGAGAAATCCTTCCACTGCGGTGTGGGAGGTCTTAATCAACAGCTAAATCTGCTTCACCCTGCCTCATGCTGACACGTTCAAAGATTCTTTCCATAATGAAAGTATTGAGCAGCACGCAACTGAAATTTGCAGACGCACACACATAACAATAGCTGTCTTTGAGGAGCACAAATCTAAAGACCATAGACAAGACTGAGAATAAGCGGACACAGTTCTCTCGCAAGAATGTGATCTCTCATGATACACCTGCACTTGCGAGAATGTAGTTTGATACAAAAACAAACTTGCAGCGACTGTGGTTTGCGCTGTGATTTGCAGAGAAAAAAGAGGGATAAGACAATCACGTTTCTCTTTCTTTCCTGGCTCAGCCATCGCGCCTTGTTTAATACAGCCATGCATCACACACATTGGATCTTGTGTTTACACTTCCACATTTCCCCCCTCTTCCTTCATATGACGCAAAATCAAATTTCATTGGCTATTGAAAATTGCCTTTAAGATTTGAGTCTTTTACCCCAAGACTAGCCCAGATAAAACCAAACATGTTTGATTTAATCATGACGTTGCAGTTGGGATCATACGCCAAATTTGGCTTGAAAAACATGTAATGTGTCCCCATGTGTTTCACTGAATAAAAACCTGGTCAGGCCAATCTGCATCTGTTGCTAGGCAATTTTGTGGTTATGGGATAAATCAATCCCATAGGACTCAATGCTTGGCAACACATTCCGGAACGCCCCCTTTTTTAAATCAGTTGAACTTGGAGCAACTTCAGACTGAATGATGAATTTGAAAATTAAATGGCCATTCAGTCTGCAATGCATATCAGGCAATTAAAGAGCTGCTAACCCACCAAAAACAATTTCATTAGCCTGGCTTGCAATGGAGTTTTACTGTGTGAGCAACACGATCAACAAATCACTGGAAGTCCAATAATTTCCTATAGAGCTAATCGACCCAAGAAACTCAGCCAATGTGTGGACGTCAACAACCAATAAAATGTCCATGCTTTTTTTCAGTTACTTTTTTACTAATGCTACATAATTATTTGTACATACAGTATTATTATTTCTTTTTGTTTTGTTTAATTACATGTTTGTATTACAAAGAAAAAGAAAAAAATATATGTTACATAGGGCTAAGTTACGATTCAGTCCAGGCATGAAAATAGAACAGCTGATCGTGACGCAACGCCACTCGCACACTACAATGGCGGCCACCAAGCAGAGTGAGGTGTGGAAATATTTTGAGGAAACTGATGGATCAACCATGCAGTGTAAGATATGCAACGTCAAATGTACCTATCATAAGCATACCAGTTCGATGATTAATCATTTACGAATCAAGCATAATGAGAAAACACAAGAAGACGACAAGCACTGTCAGGCGCCGCTGTGAGCTCACTAGAGCAGAGCAGGTTACCCAGCTAATCGCTAAAATGGTCCTCTGAGCTTCGTGGAAGGAAATTGTTTTCTAAAGCGCAAGTAAACAATATGAGATACTTTTGATGAAAATTGCATTGGGAATAAAATCCTGGGGAAACACTGAATCCTTGTCAATTTTGGTCATGAAAATTGTCAAAACGTAAGATATTAGCAGCCTCAACCCAAAAATATCTGTATCTGCCCAGAAAATCCCATATCGGTCAAACCCTAATGGCTTGGTTTTCAGAAGTACAGCACTTAGTCTTGCCATGACCACTGAGTGTAGGTAATTCTGTAAGTAAACTGAGTGGTTTACTTACAGAATTTGAAATGCAGAAGCTTCATCAACACTGAGGCTGGAACAGGGGTGGCTTGGCATAATTAACAGCCTTTTATCACAGTTCACAGAATCAGACAGCACCATCTGTACTACGCCTTCGCTAATTAATTTGCGAATACATGTACAGAAAACCTGCTGCAGATGTACCTCAATCATACTCCCTGAAGCAATTTTGGAGAACACTTTAAGGGATTTAAAAGCCTTATCCTTATTACCTCAACCAACGGAGTTGTTATGTTTTCGCCCCATTCCCTCTGTTTGTCTGTATGTTTGTTTATCTATTAGCAGGATAACTCCAAATGTTATGAACGGATTTGCATGAAACTTTGTGAAAAGTTTGGTCATGGGACAAGGAACAACTGATTAACTTTGCACACTGATTGGCAAAAGGGGGTGAGGCAGTGGGTGTATCTTCTCACTAAAAGGCATATAACTCCCGAATGGATACACATAACACCATCAAACTTTGTGTGCCTATCAGCAGACACAAGAAGAGTCAAGTCCTCCATTATTGGTCCAATCAGACAACATGGGGACGCTGGAGAACTCATTTCCGGTTTATACACAACCACCCTGACAAATTTTCCAAAACTTGGTCCAGTGGTAGAAGGGCAGCCCTAATGGCCACTGAACAAATAAGTGTTTTTGCAGTTTGTGGCTCTGTTTCAACAAGTTAAAATGCATTGAAGCACTTTTTAGTGCATTGTGTCGTTCTGGGGAAACATACTGACTGAATTCCTCTATGGACAACACTCAGGACCAAAGCTGCCATTATATGCTGCTGCAGGGAGGAAAACAGCAGGTAGGTTTCTCCAAAACAGCACAAATTATGCATTACTAAAATACATTACTAATATTTTTCATTTTTTTCAACATCTTGACTGGCCTAGGACCCTAGCTTCTTGCTCACCAGCTAAAACGGAGATGTAGTAGTAGGGAAGCTAAGGACGTCACTTTTGCTGTGCGAGTTGTTAACAAATTAACATGTCTACAGATTCGACAGGCAGCCACATAATCCACCTTTTTTAAGAGTCACATTGGCTAATTTTTATGTAGGTTTAGTTGTTTAGTTCGTAAAGTGTTTAAAAAAGTGGTAGTGACATGACACTACCACGTATATAGGAATCTATGCCCATGTTCACAATGCTTATAATACAGAAGATAAAGAAAAATGATAATTTAAATGTATGTTTGTAATATTTTTCTGAAATAGTTTGCTAATATTATGTCTTCAATCAAACTATTCCAGCGTTTAGGGGCTTTATTTAATAATAAAACTATCATTTTTAGTCTTCATTTAGATTTTGGAATATTGACAATAGGTTCCTTTGTAAACTCAGGCTAACAAAAAATGTATGTCGCTAGAGATCTATTAATAATTTGGCCTAATGTAATAGAATGTGAAATGAAGCCAATCCTATTTCTCACTACCCAAGAGACTTTTCAGGCTGTTCAAAGATTTTGTGAAAATGGCTGCAGGTTCCTCTTCCTCTTTATTGGCAAAGGGTCAATAGGTCAGGTCAGATCAGATCAGGTCAAATAATGATTCTTAAAATCAAATGCAAGTACTTTCAAACAGTTACAACACATATCCTTACTCTTACAAGCAAAAAATAAAAATAATCATATATTTGAAAAATCCAGTAAAATAGGTGTAGTTAACGAGCAAAAACAAACAAGTAAACCCTGGCGCTTCTGAGGGCTGGGTCCACTGGGTCCAGGCTACTGATGCAGTGCACTGCCTCGTTTAGTCCGCTTGAATCGCACCCTAGTGTGTGTGCCCCCCCCCCCCACAGCTAGCTAACAGTTAGCTAGCTAACACAAGTATTTTCAATGAATCTGATGTCTGTGGGGAGGGGATAGTAAATAATATGGCTGAGTATGCAGTATCGTTACGTGAACTTTTTGTGTTAATATTGTTCCAGATTCATTTAAGTAATGTATAATGACATCTGGGAGCTACAGTGACGTAAAGGCAGCCAGGTTCATTTGTGTCCTGGCTGAAGCTGCAGCAGGCGTCAGAGACCTGGGAGGGACACACGTCCGGTTTGTTAAGGATGGACAGACAGACAAACAATGTGTTTGTAGCAGCTGAAGACCTGAGACATGCCACTGCTATAGGACACTGTGAGGCCATTAATGCTGGTAAGATTATGCGTCTATAAATTACTATATCAACAAGTTAATAAGTTTGTTTTGTGAATAAATAAAAAAACATCAATAAAGTGAAGCATGTGAGTTTGAATTTATTACTTAATGGTGGAAATTTACAATAGTAGATGATGTGAGAACAGTTTTCACTATTTATGTTTTTAGCCCTACAGAATTGAGTTCAGTTTCTGCCATATTTCTTAATGAAATATACTGATTGATGTAATATAACTAATAAATATGTTTTTTCAAGAAATGGCAACGATGAGAAGTCGGAGAAGTGACCGGAAGAGGGGATTACGTGGGGAAATGTGGTTTGGTTGAAGACCAGCAGGGTCGCAGCATTCTGGATGTGCTGTAGAGGTCTGGTGGCAGAGGCGGGTAGCCCGGCCAGAAGAGCGTTGCAGTAGTCTAGGCGGGAGATGACAAATCAAGCACTGTAAAGCACAATGGACCGTGGGAAAATAAATGCATATTTCTTTCTGAATTCTGGTTCTCTTGATGAAGTTTCCTTTACTTTGTGAACTTTGAGAACAAGGTGCAGCTAGCATTCGCAATAACGTCCGCAGCTCCCTGATTGACATTTTACAACTCGTTGTCTAGCAATGAAATGTTTGTGTGATTAGGGGGGAAAACCCCGCCAATGTTTTGTCTGGTAAGATGTCTCCAGACTAAACACACTGTGGCCACGAATCATTATTTTGCAAAGCTCTCACAAAACCGAACAAAATATATTAGTCTTTATATTTACATTTTGACATATTTCGTTTGAAAGAATCTTCAAGTAATGTCGGATGGTGGTGGTACCGACTGACTCACAGTGACAGCTCATCAGAATCTCTGCCGAGATGATCACACCAGTGCAGGGAAAGCAGAGAAGGTATTGGGTGCATTTTAAACTTTTGACATTGGACTGCAATGCATGTTGCGCACACACAAGTAAATATACTGTAGGCCTATATGCACGTTCAATTGCGCAACTCATCGGACACACGAGAAAACATTCCTACATTTACATCTAATGTGACACAGGGTCCGGTCCGGATCTGGACCTTGGTCTGGAGTTTGAGAAGCCCTGATCTAGAGTGACACCAATTTCTAACGGTTTCTATTGGTATTTTATAGCGTTTTGGTGAAACCGCTCTGCCATCGTGTGGCAATGAATTGACATAACAGTAGCAATGCATTAGCGCTCACACGCTTTGTGACGGGACACATGAAGAGTGGCTGGTGCTTTTGTAGGTAACCCCGATAACGTTTCGTCCTCTTACGTAGTAAAGGCAAACTCCGTTCACAATCTGTCAATTTCGTGTCGTCTCGCTCATCAGCAAACGTACAAACCTGATAGAGTACGACTTAAGATACTTCACGAATTGTTAGGGTCGAATGGTAAATTCGGAATATAGATGATCCACCAAGCAGCACTTTACTTCAATTTGATCTCAACTTTTGTAACTGGTTCAGGCTCTTTGCTACCGTCAACCACGGTGTATTTTGGTGGAAGAAGAACTTTATTGACATAACTGCTTATTTGGTGAATTGAATCATGTATGCCGAATTGAAGAGTGGATCCCAATTACTAACAGGTTTAAAGTCAGGTCGTAACAGGTGTGTACGTCTGCCGATAAGCAAGGGAACATTACAACGCGAGATTTTTTTTAATAGAGTTTGGCGTCACGTCCGAGAACGGAACGTTATCGGGGCTTGGGTGCAGTGTAATTAGATTACCTTGTCATGTAGTGTGTAACTGTGACATAGTTTACCTCCCATTCTCTCACGAAGCCCTTCGCCTCCCCGGGAGCTGCACCTTTATGTCTTCTGAACTCGTCCTTCACATACTGGTCACCGATGGCTCTTAAATCTATCGGTAGGAATCGATGCAAGAGAAGAATCCTCTTGTACAACGAACGGACTTTGGAGACATGGACAGAAGTCGCCATGGAGTTGGAGAATAACGTTATTTTTCAGTTGCTACCTTGTTAATGAAAAACCCACAACACCCACAATGATAGTTACTTAACACATGCCCTTGTTTATACAGGAAATGATACCTTAACCTGTGTGTCTGACGTTTAAGGGTGGTTATTTATTTATACTGACCTCTGGTGGAGAGTCTATCGCCGGTTATTTTCATTTCATTTAAGAAAGGGTCATTAACCCCTATTCTGCAATGTAGGCCTTGTTGGCCTCCATTTGAAAATAAGAAAAGGTCACAGTCTTAATTTGTAAAAATATTCCCAAATAAAAGCACCCATCGGGAATCATCTCAAATATTAAGTTATCCTAATATTCCTAATACTAAGTGATCTAACTTTAATGTTCATTTTGACATAATTTGAGTACATTGAGAACACTTTTTTTTCTTCCATAAAATGAATAAAGATTTTACATGTGCTTTTTCAAATGAGACTTATTTGTTTGAGATAAGGGAAAGTTGAGTGGTGAAAATGAGTCCCACTCCAGCCCTGGTGCCCGGTATAACATTGGCTCCGGTGCCCTATGCTAACACTTTAGCATACACTATGTCAGCCCCTCTACACTACAGGGGGCCCGAGGCAAACATTTATTTGGGGGCCCCCATACCCCTTCACCTCCTACCCTCCAAGTTGTAATGAAGACTCCAAGTATATGAATAATGTTTTAAGAGTTTCAGTATTTGCAATAATATAATTTCAAACAGTAATGTGAACTTTAAACACTGAGGTAGACATATTGTAAGGTAAAATAATAGTGCCATGGAATGACATTAACATATAAATGCACAAAACAATTAGGAAAATGGGATGGGACTGCATCATGTCTTTCAGCATTATTAAAATCTAATGATTTTGCTAAGCAGAATAAAAATAATGATTGCCACAGATAAATATACATGTATTTGTCATTAATTATCAACTACATCAACTTTGCCAGAAAAGTGGCTTTTTATAAACAATAACCAACAACAAAGTGCATTGCAATAAATAAAAAACGGCAATAAAAACATAATTTTGCCTTTTTCAACCTAACATAATTATGACCAATGTATGAGATAAGTTGACTGAGGAAATCCAATATGCAGCATGTCTACAGTGTCGCGCAAAAGGTATAATTTGCTCTCTTTTTCTTTACATTTTAAACTGGAAAAGTCATGCTTTGAGATTCCTGTAATAGTGCCTAGGCACTGCCTACGGTTAGTGATGGGAGAAACCAGCAGGCTTTCTGAAGCTTTGAACCATTTGCTTTGGCGAGATCAACTGGCGACATCTACTGGTCAAAAGTGTGTAAATGCAACGGGAAGACCCCCCAAAAATCACCTACAATGATTTAATGACTTGGAAGTTGCATATATTTTCTTCTAAGAGTAGAGAACAATATCGTGAAATAAACAGACCTGAATTTATGTCAAATATGTAGGCCTTCATATATAAGTGGGCCTCTATATGGTTGTTGTGTCTGAGGGGAAGGCAGACCCAAATGCAGGAAACGGACACAGGGAATTAAGTATATTGATCTGTAGGTTTATTGTAGTGAACAGGCAGAGGAATGTAGGAGAGAATGTCCAGAGTCCGGCTGAAGAGGTAGTCGGACAGGAGATCTGGAAGCGGCAGACGGAACTGCTGGCTGGGAGACGGCAGGGTAATGATCCTAAGGTACTGGGAGAAGCACTATGAGTACCATAACATAACTGGAAGAGCTAGGACGTGTACTACCACAGAAGTGAAGCAACAAACTGGCGATGAGTGGGTGAAGGGCCGAGGTTCAAATACTGTGGCTGATGAACTTGATGTGTGTAGGCTGATGATGATTCCCTGCAGGTGAGCCGCAGACCAGGGTCACAGGAGGAAGCCACGTCTACACATCCAGACAACCAGAGAGACAAACAGGGAGATACAGGAAACACGGGGGAGAGGGAAACATAGGAGACACAAGGGTATACCCCATGAGCACGGCTATAATATTCATTATATATATATATATTATATAGCTAGGCGACCTGCAAGAGTGGTGGAGCAGAGCAGACAAGCTGGAGTTTGGAACCTGAGCAGGGATTGTAGATAAGGAGGGGCACTTCCATGTACTGCTCTGTAGGACAGTACCAGTGTCTTAAATTTGATGCGAGCAGGGATGGGAAGCCAGTGAAGTGACCTGAAGAGGGGAGTGACATGGGAAAATGTGGGTTGGTTGAAGACCAGCTGGGCCGCAGCATTCTGGATGCGCTGTAGAGGTCTGGTGGCAGAGGCGGGTAGCCCGGCCAGAAGAGTGTTGCAGTAGTCTAGGCGGGAAATGACAAATGTTTGGACCAGGAACGGGCGGATTCTGCAGATGTTGTAGAGGGAAAACCTGCAGGAGCGGGTTGTCACAGCAATGTTGACAGTTTGCTGTCCAGGGTCACTCCAAGGCTCTTGGCAGTCAGTGAGGGCAGCACAGTGGTGTTCTCAATGGTGATGGAGAAATCAGTGTGAGGGCAGTTTTTTCCAGGGAGAAAGAATAGTTCGGTGTTGTCAAGATTGAGCTTTAGGTGGTGCAGAGACATCCAAGCACTAATGTCTTTAAGACATGCTGTGATGCACTCGTCAAGTTGCGTTTCTGCAGGAGGGAAGGAGAGGTAGAGTTGAGAGTCATTGGCATAGCAGTGATAGGAGAAGCCATGAGAGGAGATCACATGGCCATGGGATCAGGTGTGCAGAGAGAACAGTAGAGGCCGAGCCCTGGGGGACACCAGTGTTGAGAGAGCATGGTGTGGACAGGGATCCTCTCCATGCGACCTGGTAAGAGCGGTTAGTCAAGTAGGAAGCAAACCAGGAGTGTGCAGAACCTGTAATGCCAAGTTCAGAGAGGATGGAGAGAATGATTAGGTGGTCAACTGTGTCAAAAGCCAGAGACAAGTCAAGGAGAATGAGGACAGAGGAGAGGAACGACACCTTAGCAGTGTGGAGAGCCTCTGTGACAGCAAGGAGAGCAGTCTCGCTATAGTGAGAAGCCTTGAAGCCGGATTGAAGAGGGTCCATAATGTACATAGGAAGTGACTAGATTATGGGGTGATCATTTGATCAATGTGATCGTATAGCTTATATACCCTGTATGTACTATTTGTAGAAGGTATTTATTTGCTTATACATTACAGCATTTAGCAGACGCTTTTATCCAAAGCGATTTACATGTCATACCGTTGGCGGAGGCAGCCATGCAAGACACCAACCTGCTCAACGGGAGCAATTTGGGGTTTAGGTGTCTTGCTCAAGGACACTATGACAGATTCTTTCCCGGGAGGAGTTGGACTCGAACCGCCGACCTTGCAGTTGTGGGGCAGGAACTCTACCTCCTGAGCTACTGCTGCCCCCATACAAGTATGTCTTCATTTGTGTGTGAAATAAACATTAGGACATTCTGTGATGGGGAGTGCTTGTGTGACAGGCTAGATGACGGAAGGAGTGTTTTATTTTACAATTTGTTCAAGTCTTTTGTCTTTTAAATGGTTTCTTATTCACTTCTATTGTAAATATTGGTGGAAAGGCACATCAGGTGAACAGGAAACCTGAAATAGCTGACTGCAGATCAGCCCAAACTCGTTTGAATCAGTCAGTTAGTATGAGTCTAAGGTATGACAACTGATTCAAGATCAGTAGTTGTCGTTCATTTTGACACGGGTTCACTTTGGGGTCGGGACCACCAATAAAACATCCAAACGGTTCAAAACAGTATGACGTATCTACACTTCATTTGCTGAGATCACGTGACTTGGCCACGTTGATACACGCCTCTCAAAGCACTGAGTCAACACGGCAGTGTCACAAAGGTTTCCAAGCTTTTCAAGTCGCGTTTCGAGTCCGCCCCTACGGTTATTCTTAAAAACGATCCCTGTATAAAGAAAAG
>OMOT01079693.1:6992-23622 GCA_900312575.1 Acanthochaenus luetkenii
TCGCAAACCGATGGCGCTCAGTTTCCATGGAAGGCAGTGTTGATTATCTTATAGTGGCAGTATATTCTGAAGAAATGTTTATATGGTCTGTTTAATAATTTATCCTTTATTGTCACACACATGCACAGAGCACCGCACACACTTAGTGAAATTATTCTCTGCATTTAACCCATCACGGATCCCCCCCGGATACACACAAGTAATTGCACAACACACACATGCTAGGGGGGCCGGAGCAGAGGGCTGCCATTATGGCGCCCGGGGAGCAGGTGTCTTTGGGGTTAGGTGTCTTGCTCAAGGACACTACGACAGATTTATCCCCGGGAGGAGCTGGACTCGAACCGCCGACCTTGCGGTTGCAGGACGGGAGCTCTACCTCCTGAGCTACTGCCGCCCCCGTTTAAGGGTATAAACCGCGATGTGTTTGCTGAGCTGAATTATATAACGTAATCCTCATGGGTTCTGTAAATCTGCCGAAGCAAAATACTGTGTGACATATTCCCTATTACGATAAGGGACATCTTGCACGTCAGGTAACCTGGCTTCCGGTTGATTACTTACAGTGTCCCTGTAGCTCCAGTTGAAGCTGATGCGATGAATAATACACAACAAACTCAACACAACAAACTTCGGACAGTTGCTGCTCTGATTTATCATGAGGACACTATCTTGTTTTCCTCTGAGAATTCACTCTGTCTCACATATAGGGAGCCAAACAATATAGTAGCATGGGAATAAAAAGAAAGCAAACATAGGCTATATACCTGCATTAAGCTTGGGTGTCGAAATAGACTCCGAGGCTTATAGTTCCGCCGGTGGGCATACCAGTGTGATTGCTTACAGTAATGCTTCGATAGGTTGTTCATTCCAATCAATTTTCCTGTTGGGTTCTATGGGGAAATTAGCAAGGAACACTGCTGAAGCTATTGATGTCCGTCTGTCAGCTCAATAGCAGGAGCATAATGATCTGAAGCTGGTCGGACCACTCAGAGCGCTGTATTGGCCAGCCATGCAGTCCACACTGTCATTTAGAGTCAAATGTAGCTAAAGCTGAATTCTCATAGATATGCATTTAAATACATACATGTTAAAAAAAAAGAATTCTGGGAAGAGCCTAAATCCTTTTCTACCGATGATCCTACTAAGTCAAACAGTAGTAACTAGAATTAATATCAACATAAATCCCAGCCATAAATATTACACTATCCACTTCTGTGCCAGCATTACATTGGGCGGGACAGGAGATGAACCTTGAATTAATATATGTGTAGTGTACATATGAAGATTCGTTCCAGCATGAGATTTGACCATTTGAAATAGAAACACCTACTCTGACAAAATAATATTTGAAAGGAAAGGACAGTTATTTACGAAATATTGACTGGTGAATATCAGGTACATTTTTTCCTTCCAAAGTGGATGTATAGCATTGAATGAAACGTTTCAACCGTTTCAAAACATTCGTTTTCAGACCTTTGTGCAACTGCAAGCAGGCGCCAAGTGTGACTGAGTGACTGAAGGTCACTGTGTGTGTGTGTGTGTGTGTGTGTGTGTGTGTGTGTGTGTGTGTGTGTGTGTGTGTGTGTGTTCCCATTGGAGTTGTTGGACGCTCATTAGTTGCGAGGTGCAGCTGGTGTTTCTGTTAGACTCTTGCACACCAAGGAAGGATCTGTGACAGCTCACCTTGGACAGTGGTGCCAATGGACGGGAGGTCACGTACCTACCTGAGGTGCATGGAACACTCCAAGGCACCTGGGTGTATATGTACAGCTATGTTTGAGGGGGAAAGGTCCCGTTTAAAATATGATTAGAGTCGTTTTAAAAGGCAACATGGGTGTTATAGTGAGTTCCCTGACACGGCAGACTAATGCCGGAGAAGGTCACACGGCAAACGGTTCAGGAAGTCCATAAATAATGTATGCTGTCAGTATGAATTATGAACCATGAAAGGATTTTACTGTCCGCTGCTTAATATCTGACGAGAGGAGCCACTGAGCGGGAGAAGAGAAGCAGTAATGGGCCTTTTATAGACATCATCTCCCCCTAACTTCTGGTTCAGTCAGTGTTAACCTCTTAACAGTTATGTGCATCAGTACATTAAGACCAACGTTGTGAGAAGGTGGTGTCAGTCCACCAGGCCTGGTTTCATAGGGAGAGAGTAGGCTTCTTCCTAGACTAAAATTCCAGTCTAAACTAGGATAACTCATGTCTACACATCCAGACATTAAAATAGTCTTAGTCCTACACTTGGTTAATCCAGTTGTTAAACGGAAGAGTCACGTTGGGAGTAAACGAGGCCTTAGATTGGGATACAACTTCCATCAATTCTGTTGGGACCACTTGGCTTAATGCTGCACAAATGAAACGCACTATCTGACTCAACAGCAATCTGAATTCAGACCATTTAGTTTAAAATAATCCCAAACAGGACTCTTTGCGTTTTGTCCAAAGTATTTAAGGCGTGAGTTGTGCAAACTGATGGCGCTGGCAACACTGGCACTTCCTCTGAGAGCAGGAAGTGCTCATGTGGGCAGAGCAAGTCAATCTACTGGATAGTCTCATGGCGTCGCAAAGAGTTCAGTAAAAATAGCCAAAATGTCCCAGCACAAAATTACTTATTTGTTGTTTTTTTTTACCCTGCATATAAACAAAAACTACAAACATTTAATGTATATTTTTACATGACTTAATTTCGTTTTATAATTAGTCCAGTTTTAGTTTTTACTGCAAAGTCTAGGTATGATTTATACAAGTTTCGCCATAGTTTTAGTTGACTATAGTAACCATTGTTGCAATAGTCCTTGATTTAGCCTGGTCTGGATTTAACCAATCTAATTTCATAGGGAATTAAGTTAGGCCAATAGTAACCACTTAACCAGTAGCGGGCTGGAGGCCGATGGAAATCAGACTGGACTGAGGTTATTATAAGGCAAATACGAACCAAGAAAAAGCATCTTTTGCACAATCACTAAACATTTACTGATTTTGACAACTTCCAAAATATTGTGCTAATATGCGACTGGTTGGTTTTGATATCTCGCCCCAATTCCCCTGAAATAACAACACATGCTGTATTTGTCTGTATAGCCCTTGATTAAGTTAGTCATGGCTCCACACTTCAGATGTGTGCCATATCGATGAAGGCTTATGTAGACGAGGCTTTCAAAGCAACACAGTGACGTCACTACGGACACTGGGAGCAGACAATATTGGTGGCTGGCTGTTGAATTCACGGGGGTATGTGTGCTATGACGTCTAAATATTCCACCAAAGTGAAATGCTGTCTTAATGTAGATATAGTAGGTAAGGACTTTATTGTCCACATTTGGAAATTCGTTTTCGGTATATAAATAATTGTTGGCGGCATTATATAAAAACAGGCACCTCACATGGAGAACAAACATATGACATCAACAGATCACAGATCTAATTATACAAGTTGAAAACCCGGTGCACTATAGCAGCTGCTGGTAGTTACATAATATAAACTAGATAAGAGTAGTACACTGGCTGGACCCGCCCTGTTTTTTTATTTATTTTTTTAAAAGGCTGGCTGCCGGAACCTACGCCCAGAAGGTAACGGGTTTCTTGAGAGGCCTGGTTCTGTAACCATCTTCTAAGCTGGTCGATTTAAAACCCAGCAATTTGCTGCCACTGGTTACAGTTTTCCTCTCTGCTGTTGTACCACATTTACACAGACGGGAAATGAACAAAGCTTGTGCATGGAATGAAGAGTCTGATTAGCATTCTGCAGACAAAGGTGTGGTTTACATTCTCCCTGTCTCTGTCTGTCTGTCTGTCTGTCTATCTCTGTCTGTCTCTCTCTCTCAGCCTTCTGGCAGCGAGAGAGCCATCACAGCTAAAACTCCCGTCTCAGTTTCAGGAATAGCTTTTAAGCTGACATCTTTAGCTCATTTGCCAGCTGGGCTTTAGATCAGTTGGATGCTATAAGGACTTACTCTGACCCTGGTCTCCAATAATGCTGAGTTGCTGACTACACAACAGTTCAATCAGGCACAAGTCCAATGCACTTTGTGCGGTATTGTTCACCATGCCACATTTTAGCACAAAGTAGGCTTTCAGTCACATACTAATGATAGATGGCATCCTGGCGGGCCGGGGTACGTGCTGTGCTCGCAGCATCGTTGGTTTGAGTCCGTCTTACGACCTACATCCCTTCTCTCTTTCTTGTCCATCATATAGCCGTTATCACCAGCTAAAACTATATGATTTTTTTCTGATGTTAGCGTTTGTCTGTGACCAAAACATTACTCATGTTCCTAAGTTAACCTAAGAATAAGATTAGAAGTTTCATTTGAGGAAGTTGTACCGATAGTTTAGTTTTCTAAGCACGACCCCCATTCCCACTGAACCCCAAACTAAAACACGAAATGAGGGATGCCCATAATCATGCGTCATACGTCTAGCTGTAGAACTGTAGAAGGCCACATTGTCTTTAATACAGCTGTTTGAAGGCTAGCCATTATATTATAATGAAGCCCAAATTGCTGTAATATGGTATAATACAAATAATGTACTTAAAGTTCTGCTGTAGCTGCGATAACAGTGGGCAATCCAGAAGTTGGGTTAAGTAAACATTGAGCCGTCTTAAATAAATAACCCAATTCTAACAGAAAAGTCTGATTTGGGAGCTGTTCTGATGTTGGAACATAAAATGTTTTGTTGGAATAACAGCATTGCAGACATTGCAGTGCTGTTGTTTGTATACTGGCCTGACTACTCGACTGTCGCAAACTGCTGATATGCATTCCACGAGGATCGTCTTGACACACCCCTCTGTGTATTCATCATAATGAAAGAATGCTTCGACTGATACTCTCTTGATATGTCAGGGCTACATCACTGAAACAACATCTTTTGTCGACCTTGTCTCAGTAAGATATTGTATTAAACACTTGTCTGATCATGTGCTCCCACGGGCATACATACACACGTGTGTGCTATTTACATATAAAGATAAAACACTGCATGGGATTAGAGGTGATATTGCCCCTTTTATAGCCGGGATTGTCTTGCCATGCCTGTCCTTGTTAGAAGTATTTGTATCCAGAGAGAAGAAGAAGAAATGTGAATTCAAGCAGATAGTCTGTAAAGGCGTACCGTAGTCATTAACTGCACTCAAAAGACAACTGCAGACACGGGCCTTGATTTGTGCCAAATTATGTCAACGTGTCGGTCTGGTTTAGTGTGACCAGACACGCTTGGCTAAGTGCAGACACAGCCCCGGAGAGCGCCGCCGGGCGAGGCTAGCTTCAATAGGCTGCTGCACCGACACTGACGCCTCACTATGTGATAGTTGGTGTTCTGTGCTGCAGCGACGCAGGAGCTTAACTGTCAAATCTGCAAGGCAACGGTGGCAATCGTTTCTTCCTGGCGTGTGGCCGGCACAGACAATTTTGCGTTTGAACTTGGAGGGTGGACATCGCTCATCTTAGTGAAGCTAGAGGGGAGGGGTGAGGAGGTCAAGATCTCTTTAACAGGTGCATCGCTTGTCTGTGGCATAAACCTTCAGACGGTAATCGCACACCACAAAAGATTTTGCGTGATCCAAATGACTTTTTCAGTTGGGAAGTTGTGCGCTCCTAGTACTATGATTTAGTTTTTGTGTTTAGGTATTCAAATGCTTTGACATGTCTATGTTTACAACATGATCTGAGTTATAAAGTTGTGCAACAATATTCCATTGCTCAACCATGACCAGATAGATGACTTAAGCGACCAGAGAAGCTGGTTTTTCTTCTTCAGTTTACTGAAAGAAAAGGGCTTCAGTGTTACCCTCAGGTCTCTGGAAGCAATTAATTTCCACTCAAAATGCTTGTTAAAGTCACCAGAGCATACCGGGGCTTTAACCACTCTGGGTTAGGAGAAAAATCAACATTAGTATTGGATAAAGTCTCATTAGTTAAATTTCCACATGCCATGGGGTGTGGAAAATGTGATTACATTTGGCAACACACTGCACCAAGCAGAGGACATGGTATGGCATCTGATTTGCTGTATTTCATTAAATGAAAAAGCAAAAATGTTATTGTTTATATATCATCACTAAAAAGACTAATCTATTCAGCTTTTGAGGCTTTCTACTTGGTATGGTCTGTTTTGCAGTTGAACCCCTTTCCAGCTTCCTCGTGATTATGCATTACTCTACAAAGGCTTGAATCGTTCATCGAATGTAGCGCAGTATTGCACAGTCCCTTAGTAACCATTTAAGTTGTGAAAATAACTTGCTCACAAGAGATGGAATGCAAATATCACGAGTCCGTTTGCTATCTCAATGATAATAGTACGTGATTACATCCAGTTCGATTTCTTCATTAGATGTTCTTATGCACAGTCGCCTAAATAATTAGTAGGCTGATGAAAGTGTGTTGCAGTTACATAGGGCAAAAAATAGTGTTGTTCAGTGGTTTATTTTTGCACCGGACTGCATCACTGTGAAATGTATTTCTATTTTGATCTTTATTGCTGCCCTGTTCATCAGCACGGCTATTAACTGAGCACTGAGAAGCAGAGAAAGTTGCCCTTGTCCTTGGCCATTATGCTAAACAGACAGACTGCTGGGGCAGTCGGCACATGGAGCTGGCCTGCTCCCATGGAGATTCCTCCAGAGGCATGTATCCAGGCAACTGGGCAACTATGGAGACCATGAGGGGTACATTTCCAACTGGCAAGGAGCTACATATTGACTCTCTCTCTTTCCCTTTCTCTTTCTTTTATTCTCTTTGCTCTTGTCTTTCTTTTGTATCTCTTTTTCTCATTCTTTCTCTTCCATACACACTTTCACTCACACATGCGTGGATGATGAGGGAGGCATTTTTTTAAATCCTTTATTCTTGATACAGAAACACCATTCAGAAGTGAATAAAAGGACTTTTCTTTTACTGGGCCATTTTTTTCCATTGATGCATTTCAACCCATAGCAATCATATGCATGGTTGAAACAGTCTGTCATAATGGAGTCTTTAAGGATCTCAATACTGCTCAACCGCTTCCTATTGTCTTGTAGAGAGAGAAGCTTTTTTGTTTCCCCCTGCTGAAATGTGTGTGTGTGTGTGTGTGTGTGTACAGTAACTGGTTTAGTAATACACAGATGTGAACCAGTAGAGTTGAGTGTAATGTGGTATGTCTGCCCCAGTTAATGCTAATGCTAATCCAAATAGATGATATTATATTGGGGTTTGCAATATAATTTACTGTGTATCTGCAGCCACACATTCAGCTAGTTAGCCACTGGATTTATGGCAGTCGTAATGTAAGTCCATTAAAATAATATTATTACCTCAGTAGACATTTTTATCACCTATAGCCCCAAATGTGCTCAGGGACAGCCAACTAACAATACAGGCTGCCCTGGGAATGCGTAGTCATTTATTTGCATTAATTTGGAAAACCTAGACAAAATAATCATACTGTTAACACATATGTACACTTAAATTTCCAATGGGTAATTTTACCTATTTCAGTTACTCCTAACTTTGATTGCAGTTGCCGTACCAGACTGAGATGCAGGTGGTGAGGATGCTCTCAATGGTACAGCGGTAGAAGTTCGCCAACACCTGAGAGGATGGGCGCTTGTGGGCCTTCGTGACCAGGATTGAGGTGTTGGTGTTCCAGGAGATGTGAACTCCCAGGAACTTAAAGCTGGTGACACGCTCAACCTCCTCCCCATTGATATGGACGGGGGTGTGCGTGCCTTTTTTGTTCCTTCTGAAGTCCACGATGATGTCCTTGGTCTTCTTGGTGTTGAGTGCCAGGTTATTGTTGGCACACCACTCTGCTAGGTGCTGGACCTCTTCCCTGCATGCCGTCTCGTCGTCGTCGCTGACGAGCCCAACCACTGTGGTGTCGTCTGCAAACTTGACAATGGTGTTTGAGCCATGGACAGGATTGCAGTCGTGAGTGAAGAGGGAGAGTTGAGAGTAGGGAAGAAGAAAAAAAAATATGTCTGAATGCTTGTGGTCATTGACTGTTCAAATTCATATGGCACAAACCCTAACTGTGCTACAAACAGGAAAACGTTTGCCAAAGTGAAATATTGCTTCTTGCATTTTAAAGTATTTCATTTTTAGGAATTATATCAGCCTATGTGTGAATAACATATTGACCATAATTTCAAAATTCAGACAATACTACAATTTTTTCCATTCTTAGACTATGAATAGGAGCAGTGAGTTTCCAAACCTCATAAGCACAAACCACAGTAGACTTGTAATTCAAAGAATGCTGGCAGTTTTTTTTTCTTCCAAGACTAACTTCTCTGAAGGCTGAGAGCATTTTGAGAAGCTGACCTATTTTACATTTTCCATCCTGTCTGCTGCAATCATCAGACATGCATCTCACATGCACATATTTGCTACCGCAGCATTTAGACACATAACCCATCCCCCATTATACATAAATGCATACATACAGTAGACTAATGCATTCAGTTTTATCAAATTAGGATGACTTTGACATTAGTGCGCACGCTGGACTTTATTCTCACATCGATTGTATTTGTATTTACTGCATTATGTGACTTGCTCAATCCACGAATGAAGGATGGTCACTTTAATGCTGACCTGCAGCACTGGTTTGGCAGACAGAAGTGTGAGCCCCAGTGTGTAAGCCCACTCCACTAGACGGGTTCTGATCATTCTGAAGATGGTGTCCTTTTTTTGATTTGCAGAGATCCGTAACCAGCTGGTGGAGCAGTTCCGTTGTCTGGAGCAGCAGTCGGAGTCCAGGCTGCAGCTGCTGCAGGACCTGCAGGAGTTCTTCCGCCGAAAGGCCGAGCTCCAGCTGGAGTACTCCAGAGGCCTGGACAAGCTGGCCGAGCGCTACTCCGCCAAGATCCGCACCTCCAGAGAACACCAGCACTTTAAGTGAGTCTCGCTGTTGTCTATCCGCTAACCGCTGCAATGTACATATAGAATGTGGCTGACTGGTGAACGAGTGTTACATATTTCATACTGAAACAGAAAGGAAGGAAGAGAGAGAGAAGGGGGGGGTTGTGTGTGCGGTTGAAAGCAAAATAAATGACCCGAACTGAAACCAGGACGGGGCCAAGAAGGCTTGTGGCCTCAGGCTGCTGCGTTTCTCCCAACTAGGTCAGACTCTTTATCCTCCTTTTTATATGTGGCTGTCATTTCATTTCCATTCTCACACAACTTCACGCTAGACTGCTATCCAAATACTCACGTTTTCTCAATGGACACATAGAATAAGTCAGGGCCTCTCACTTGGGAGCTGGAAGAAACAATGGGTCTATGTTTCTCTGTCGGTGCTTGCTTCTACACCCGGATTGACTGAAACCGTTTTAACTGTTTGTGTAACATTGATCTGTGGAGTTTGTGAAATAAATATGCCTTGCAGCATGTTGATGAAGTGCTGACCAGCCGGCCGGTTGCTGTGACTTTTAGCTCATGATCTTACAGTAGATGCTGTCCATCCGATTGACTCACCATCAGGGATGTAATCATGAACGGAAAACAAACAGGAAAATGATGATCTCCCATTAGAAATGAATAGAAGTATATCCACAAATGTAAATATATTAAAGGGTTGACTCTTTTCTAACAGAGAATACCACATAAAGCTCTCGGGAAAGTATTATCCATTGGAGCAGTAGTGGAAGAAATTGAACCTGGCTCATAGAGTGCTACAGTACAAAAGGTATAATTGATAAGCAGGCAGTTGCACACTTGACCTAGCTATGTCAACGCATAACAAACATGTTGGTTTCTTCAGGGAGCTCTTTCTCCTCCCCGACTAATTGGACATGAAGCGTAATCATGGAGGAGAGCTCCGGTCACTGGGACGTTGATAAATGGAGCGTTCCCCTCAAGGCAGAGAGACCCCCTGTAACAGATTCACATTGCATGACTTCTCTCTACACCCACTGTCCCAGTTTCTCCCTCCTCACATTCAAATGGTTATCATTATATCTGTCTTCCAAAGGCTAGAGTCACATTCACAGACTACACTGGACTGCTTAAGTCTCTGTCATGAATAATTCCATAGTCTTCTCTTCTTTGGTTTCACAGCTATCTCACACTCTATCCTGCCTCTTTATTACCTTTTGATCCTTTCAGATTTTCATTTTGAGTGCCAACCCTAATAAAGGCAGGAGATTGTCAGGCCAATTTCTTGCTGCGGCATAGAAAATTGTGAATATAATAAGTGTGTGACTTAAGGTACCATTCAAAAGACAATTTATTTCCAACATCTTTTACACGAGTTACTAGACACATTATGTGTTTATTTGTTTTGTACACTAATGAGTGTCTGTGTCATTACGAGGGCCGACGTATCATCAAGTTTGCGGATGTTTCCGTCATTGTGTCCCTGCTCAGTAGTGATGAAACTAACCATGGTCCAGTGGTGGATGATTTTAATGGCTGGTGCAAACGCTCCTTTGTTCAAGTTCAAGTTTAATGTTGACCCCACTTTTATGTGAATGTTTAATTGAGTCTGTTTTAACCTTCTCTTTATTGTCTGGTTTGGGTCACTTACCCTGAAAAACAGGAATAGGTTTGTAGGACTTGTTAAAATGTCCAGTAAAACTGCAGATATAAATCTAATGGATCTCCAATTGTACGAAGGCAGAGCCACAAAGAAGGCCTTGCTGACCCTGGTCCCCCCCTTGTCCAGTGAGTTCAGGTTACTCCCATCTGGTCGCAGATATATTCTGCTAAGAAGCAGGACAAATAGATTTAAGAATTCATTTGTCCCTGCTGCTATTGGCCTTTTACATAACGCTATGTAATTCTATGCTTTTTGTACATATTGTTTGTGTGATGATTGGTGTGTGTGACTGTTGATTGCTGCTGGTTGCGCAACAAATTGCCCCTTGGGGATAATAAAGATACTTGACCATGACCTTGATGATGTAGAGACTGTGTCTTGAATCTGTTATCATCAGCCTTTCTGCTGTACTTGTACTTCTGTAGACTGTCGGGCAGCAAGCCACCTTTTCTATCGTCCATGAACGGACCTGAGAATTTACATGCCTTGTAATTCTACAGTCTCCTTCTGATCCAGGGGGCACAGCTGGGGATTTACAGTGAGGTTCCCGGCATCCCATGTCCAGGATCGAAGGCCTCGAAGACCTGTTCTACATTAAAGGAAGGCCTATTAGGATAGCTTGTTCACATTTTTATCAGTGTTCTTGGATGAAAGCAAGAGTGAAAGAGGGCAAGAGATGCTGAGGCTCAGCACTGTGGATTGCCTGTAGCATCATATGAGTGCGGCCCTTTTAATTCACTGTAGAGACAGAACGTTTTTATGATTACCGTTATTTTTAGTTGCGATAACTTTTCCTGCATCATTCGTCCAGGTGAAGAATTGAGTCATGAACCAAACGTAGGGTCAAACCTAAGCTTAACTTGTATAAAGAGGCCAAATGTGTCTGAAAGCTCATTCATAAACATGTTCTTTGGTTTTAGCATTGATTCCACTATATGATCATTTCCAATACCTTCTTTTTTTGTAAAAGTTAAAAACAAAGTATATATACAATGATAATAAATCGGTAGCAAAACAATAGTTCAGCACTACATGCTTGAACCACTAATTATCTTCTAAAGTACCGCAAATCAATTTCTGATCAAATTGACCTGGTTTGGATTTGGTCATAAGCACAAAATGTGTGTGTAATAATCTTTTAGTAAATGAGGCCCCAGAGGTTTCACCATGTTATTGGTATTTACATGGCGCACATTATTCTCTGTCAAGTATAACTGATTTAACACCATCTGGATTAACAGGATGGCTGTACAAACTAAAACAGTTCATTACTCAATCCATAGCCACTGATTGCTTGTGTGATATGATGCAATTCTCTGTGGGTGCAAACTCAATAGAGATGCCTATCTATGCGAGAGCTTAATTTTGCAATTCCTCTATTTCATCAACAAGGAAATACTGCATTTATTTAAAAAATGCATTTATTTCAACTTAACTCTTATTTGTACTTTAACAAATCATCTGTTTGATTTAGTTTGCCCCAGCATAGGTGATGCTAGCTACGTTGACAACAATAAAATGTGCTTTTATGCATGTCCATACGGAATCTGTGTATGGAATACAACATGATCCAGCAATGTGTCTTTTACATTTCAATCGCTATTGTTGGAACATCGAAAAACAATATATTATTCTGTAAAGACAATAATATAAGTAAAATATAATCTTTGGTATGAGAGTAATTGAACTTGCATGTTCCCTCGAGGAGCAATGAAGGCAAGTGCAGTCAACATGCCGTGTGTGTGAGTGTCAGTCAGTCTAGAACTGCCCCATTTTTGCTGATTCCTCATCACATGTGCAGTGACCCCTTGATATCTGATATGTGAAGCCCTAAACCTGGGACTAATTGACAGAATCAAATACAGCATCTGATTGAGCACCGTAAGAGAGTCTTCATCCTGCTTTACATGTATGTTTTGTCTTAAGAGTACACAGACATTATACTTGGAGACGATAACATATTTTTCCTGTTCAGGACAGTGATTCACCTGTGATCTGCTTCTCACTTGAACATCGCAGCAGTGTTGGGTTTTTCTTCTTCAAGAAATCATCAATTTAACAAATGATGATTATTGAAATTGATCAAAGTCTTCATCTTTGGCATACATGTAAAACTTTCCAATCCAAAGTGGATTGAGATCTAAACTCGGTTTAGCATTCTTGCAAATGCCCCAGGGAACGGCTTTGAATATGTGAAAGTACCCATAAAGTATTGGTTCCAAATATCAAGAATACAAAATATTAAATAAAACTTAACTATTTTCTTAATTATTGCTCTAAATATTGACCTTTACTTAATGTTTGCCATTTGAAAGACTAACAAATTCTTACCCTGGCTGTTTCAGAAAGGACCATAATCTCTTCTCCACTGTGAACTGCTGGTATTTGGTTTTGAACCAGACCAGGAGGGAGAGCAGAGACCACGCCACTCTCAGCGACATCTATAACAACAATGTCATTGTCCGGTTGGCACACGTGGGCGAGGATGTCATCAGACTTTTCAAAAAGGTCAGAATAGGAATTAAATGGATGCCGGCATTTAACCCTGACACACAACCACAAAACTTGTCTGCTCAAGTAGAATGACCAGTGTTTCCTTCACATTCCTTTAGCTGTGGTCCGCCCACAGCTAGAAAAATGTAAAATTAAAATTCATCTAGCCATATAGCTCAGCCCACCCCCCAAAAAATAACAATTGTAATTGTAGTATTAATTAATTACATGTCATGACATAAATATCCACATAAGAGCCATTCTTAAAATGCAACACCTACTGGAATCCTAAAATGGGCCCTGGAGTGAATCTGGATCTCGGAACCAAAATGATCCCAACCTCTAATTTCTACCTAGAATACTAGAGGAAACACTGAGCATAACTATAGTAGATTTCATGCTGTCTGGTGCTTATACAGTGTATATTTCCTGAGGGCTAATCTGAGATACAGTTTACTGCGTCATGGTCTCTCGATGTGACCAGTGATGCTTAATCAGTACTCTAGCTCTATGGGGCCTTTTGCATGCAAGCTGTCGGTTGATGCACAGTAGACTGGGGGCTCCGCGGAGTCCAACTGCTCTCTGAGGTTTTACCTGCCTAAATTAGCATCAGTTAAGCCTCACTGTAGACTCTGCGGTTGGTGAGAGGTCTCTCTCACTTATCTTTTATTCACCTCCCCTATTCTTCATGTGCATTGGCATTCTCATGCTCAATTTGCTCCCTATTTAGTTCACCAGCCTTTTTCTGATGCTCTTTATGCCTCACCTACATGCTCCTACTCATGGCTAAAGGTTGCTTTTCTTTTCACATTAACTAGGACTCCTGCAGTAACTTGCAGAGAGCATTAGGGGTAACTTATTCAGCATTTTCACAACACAGAATACTCTTATGTAACAATGTGGCTGTTTTTTGGATGTACCAAAAAAGTACACATGTGAACTCGTATCTCATAAGGCATATTCTTAATGTATGGCACGTGTGAGGGCGAGGAGAGTGCCCACAGTTCAGGGGCTATGATGAACAGTCTGCCTTGGGGAGCTCAGATCAGTATCGATTGACTGCAGCAGGAGTCTCCTATGATTTATGTCCTCTATGGAGCTCTGAGCTGTCAAGGTGGGAGCCATGGTGAGGATGAGATGCCTTGTGGCCAGCACAAGGAGGAGGACTAATTTCCGCCTACAGAAAAACTGTCTCCCTCAGCAAGAAGTTAGCTCCAGTTGTGACAAAGTTTCTCAGAATAACAATCCTGCTGTGCTGAAGCATACAGCATCAACTACAATGCAGTTTCACTACTAATACCTTACACACATGGGAAGGAAATGAACCAGCTATGGTGTTTGTTGAGAGAATGCTTACATTTATTTTAAGTTTAATTCCCCTCACATGTGAAAATGCAAGGTTGTTGTGATCCCTGAGAGGTGCAAAAATGTGATTGATTTGGCTAGCTACACTCCATATCTCCTCAACAGGATTACCAGAGACACTCTCCACTGGCCCCATTCCTCTTCTTGGGCTATAAGCCCCATCACGGGACATGTCCAATTCATCATTGGCTCTTGGCCCCTGTAACTGAGACGAAACCGTGACACAACACCCTGGAAAATGTACTGCAGCTAGTGCACAGTTCTATTTTTGTCTGCATGTACGTTGTATTAGATAGTTTCTGGTGCAGAGAGAATTGACAGTATTTCAACGACTGCCGACATCCCTCGCATGCAATTTGTAACTGGCACGTAGAAGTCAAGTTTTCTCATGTGGGAATGCAATTTTATTAAGTAACGCAGTTCCTGGTTAAAGATGTTGAAATGTGTGCCTTCATCTCTCCTTTTAAATGTGGCATTGTGTGTCATCGACATATGAGATTGTCACCTGTTTCTCTCATTTGCAGAGCAAAGACATTGGGGTGCAGATGCATGAGGAGTTGGTGAAAGTCACAAATGAACTCTACACAGTGAGTTAAACAAATATCATGGTGCCTTTTTTCCTGTGTTAAACATTTCTCTGTGTGTTCCTGCCTGTCTGCGATGCATCCCACTGCGACGGTCGCCCGCCGTGGCTTGGTAATCCTAAAGCCACAACATTCTCCGTCCTCGGGCCCGAGGATGAATACAGCCTGTTACCTGTAGAGAAGCTGGCCCGGCACTGTCCACAGCAGATATGCCTTATCAGCAGTGCAGCTTCTAACGGGTCATTTATTCCTGCTCTTGAGGACGTGAAAGGGGAAAATTAGCATATTTCCTCCCACTGTGAATTTCTACAGCAGTTGAAGGAGAGAGTGTTCCTGCCCCTGGCTCTGCTCCAAGCCGACTCAGCAGTCTGTACTGCAGAGGTGCCCCACTCACAGCAAACGCGTGCTGCTGTAATATTCTCAGCCAGCGCTACATGTGATCAGACATGTCTGCTTGAGTGTTACTGTAACAGTTATCTGTCAGATCTGCTTTACGGATGTATTTTACGTCATTCCCGACCCCGCTTTACGTTTTCTACACATGGACTGGAATAACAAACAAACGACAACAAACAAAAGTTTTCAGTCACGTTAATTATTGCACTGATTTACAACCAGAAAAAAAGGGTGCCATCATCAGCTGTTATCACGAGCGTGGCTCTGTATGTAATCTGGACCGCTTAGCTCCGCTGGCTGGACCATGGTTTCACAAGAGACGGCTCACTTGACCGCAGTCATACCAGGCTGTGAATAATCTGCTATGTTTTTGCCACCTTTAGTTGACTTCTTCCGTAGATCAGTGAATTCTTATTACTTTAAATTCTACATGATCTCTCCCTGCTGATGACCTTTGGCAGTGTTTGGATTAGTTGGAAGTTCACAAATGAAAATTCACCTTTTTTACATTTTATGTTAATCTTATTTAATCAGGCAATCAATTCATGTTTCGACAGCATATTTGGAATAAAACGATCCCAAAAATGTTTTAGTTTTTTTATTAAACCAAAAAATTAGGCATGTAGGGATGTTTACAAAAAATTCTGATTCCAATTGATCTTCATTTGAATGAGCCACCTGAGGCCACTTAACAGGTTTACAAGGGAATTTGCAAACAATTACAAATTGTGGTGACCTGCTTGCTCACCAATGTTCTAAATCGACCCATGGACACTAGAGTTCCTAGTTTCAATGTACCCTGCAGGGCATTCCATGAGTCCAGGGTACAGGAGCTAAAGGCAGAATGACAAAGTTCAGTACAAACTCTAGGTTCTCTAAGTGTAAGCCAATCATTGGATCTTATACCATAGGGTCCAGAGGTCCATTCCAATAATGAAGTGATGTAATTTGGACAGTCCCCAATTATGGCTTTATATAGAAACAGATACCAGTGCAATTGTCGTCTTTCTGCCAGAGAGGACCACCCAACCCTATTATACAGAATACAATTGTGAGTATTATAACTATCTCCGGTGATCAATCTGATGGCTGAATGATATACAGAGTGTAATTGCTTAAGAGTGGAGGCCCGCGTATGTCTATAAATTACATCCCCATAATCCAGAACAGACAGGGAAACGGCTTCAATGACTCTCTTTCTGATAATTATTGGGAAGCTGGCTCTATTCCTGTACAAAAAGCCAATCTTTTGCCGCAATTTACTG
>OMOT01079694.1:0-11057 GCA_900312575.1 Acanthochaenus luetkenii
GCTGTAGAACTGTCGCATCTTCTTCACGTTCTTCGTCGTCGGGTACCGAGTGCCGTGTCTTATTATGGCGGTCAGGTGGACCCCGCGGCATCGCGCCGACGGGAGCTGCAAGACGGACGCGTTGACCGCGAGTATGTCCTCGATGAGATACGGGTTCACTTCCTCATACCGCCCCTTTGTGCCGAAATACTTGGCAATGGCGGGGATGTTTGGATCGTCGCCAGGCGTCGCGTAGCGCAGAAAACAACACGAAGCGCAACCGGCGAGGAGATGAACCGTCACGAGCTTCACGGCAACGGTGAGCATGATTGTTCCGCAGCCAGTTCAAACCCGGAAACCCCGCACACACCCCGCAACTGGCTGCTGTGTGTCGGATTCAACTGACGTCACACTAAATGAGAATGAGCAGTCCAACCAAGCCGTTACCCCGAGTTTCCTCATAGCGCTGCCATAATATCCTAAAACATTCATTTATTGTCCTTTTTATTTATTTTCTATTTTTTACAACCATTCTCCAATCCAATTGTACTCGTTATTATTCATTAGTTACTGGTAATTACTAGTATTGTCTAGTTGCTATTCACTAGTGCATGTTGCATTGATACCAGTTGAATAAGAGGTTGCCATTCTATTTGAAAATATCAACATCAGTTGAAAGGCTAAAGAGTAAAGATGGGCTTTGAGGTGGTTTTCCAAAGTGTTGATGGGAGAGGCAGAGCTGATGTAGTGTGGGAGGCTGCAACCTCAAACGCCCGATCTCACTTATGCCTCAGCTTAGAACATGGAACAGATAAAAGGTCTCTGTCAGATGACCCATGGGGTCGAGTAGGGGCGTAGAAGGTCAGATATGTAGTAGTAGGAGCCAGTCCATTCAAAGCCTTAAAAGAAAGCAACAAAATCTCAGTCAATTCTGAAGCAAACCGGGAGCCGATGAAGGGAAGCAAGTACAGGGGTGATGTCAAAGCTGAGCAGCAGCGATCTGTACTAGCTGTAGACGAGACAAGGACGAGTAAGGGAGCAAAGGGAGGAGATGACGGTGTTGATGACTTTCTCCATGATCTTGGACGGACAACGTTTTAATTTTAGATGTGGTTCCAAGATGAAAAAAGGTGTCTTTCACAAGGCTCAATCAAAGATCATTCCAAGGTTTTTGGAGGATAGTTTTATATTAGAGGACAAAGGACCAATGCTTCGGATGCATGGATTTTACCCAGTGACCAATGATATACTGTATGTATTTGACTTTTGATTGACTGTTTATACGTATAGTTATATACCTATGTATTTATTTATATTTTATCTAGTTAATTTACTGTTTTTAATTCAGACTGTATTTAATTCAGACTGCGATATGGGTAGTAATAAGCTTGAACTTGAACTTTGCTTGATTTCATAACTTTTCATAAATGGACAGGATTTTATATGACCTAAGGGAAGCAGAAGGAAAGGAGGATAAAATCGGACCCAGATTTAACCCTGTTGCACCACACATGGCAGCAAGGCTAGTGAGGAGGAAAGGTCACATGTAGAGACAGTGAATGTTCTGCTGGACAGAGAAGATGAAAGCCCACTCAAGGACTGTTTCAGATATGCCAACCTGCGTATTAAGCCTATCAAGGAGGAGAATGGTATCAATGCAGTGCTAAGGTCAAGTATGACTAAGATAGTGTGTTCCCCGGCAACAGCATGCATTAAAATGTCATTGGTGACCTTAAGAAGTGCTGCTTTGAGTGTTGCTGGCGGAAGCCCGATTTAAACTTCTCAAAAATGTTGTTTTGTTGTACCACATCCAGGAGCTATTTGGAGACCACTTTTTCTAGGACTAGAAAATAGGTCAGTAGTTTTGTTGGAGAGTAAGGTTGAGGGTAGGTTTTTTAAGAAAGGGTTGAATGCTGGGTAGCTCTGGGACACAACTGGAGGTCAGGGAGCTATTCATATCAACCAGTCTGGAGCCAATAGAAACCATCTCCTCTTTAAGAAGAGTAGTGGGAATAATTTCAAGTGGGCTAGATGATGATTTCATGTGAGAAACTGTTTCAGTGGGGTCGTGTAGAGAAATTGTGCTAACATTTGTGTCTAACAGAACCTTAGGAGTATTCTGGTTGGTGATGATTAATTCAGAAATCCAGTAGAATTGGACTAATGACTAGTGCTAATTAAAATAGTTACTAGTGAGTAATGGAAAGTTCATATCTAAAATGTGTAGCCCCATAGGATTCAACTAAGAAAACTGCTTAATTGTTTCACTAATAAGGCTAGAAAAGTGACTAGTAAAATATAAATGTGTCACTAGTAACTATAAAACAACAAGTACTAGTATTTATTAAACTGAGCCTGGTTAAAAAAAGTGATTAGTAAAAATCGAATTTGTCTCTACTAGTATCTATTATACGTATAGCAACTAATAAAATGACAACAACAACAACTAGTAACTGGCAGAATAGTGCAGCTATACACTGAAGCACTATATAAAATGTGGGAAATTGAATAAATGCTCTTTATGTTACAGTGTAGCTAGTGGGAAAAAAAGTGTGTAATTTCTAAATCTGGTACATGGTCCTATCTTCACCAATAGATGGCCTCAGATGAGTGAGGAGGTTGACTTCCAACAGTGCACTTTCTGCGTAGCTGTTGCTGCATTCAAGGGCTCCTCGTACCTGGAAAGACTTCCGGTATGAGAAGCCCATAAATAAGAACAAAATATACCCCGTTAAACGTATTTCTTTGGTTGCTTTATTTTGGAAATCACGTGACTTTGAAGAAGGGCGCATGAGGAATGTAACTGATGTATTAGCCGAACGTTGTCATATTATATTTCACAATAACACTGATCATTTGCACAGAACGTCAACAATAACACGAAATCGTAAACGCAACCCTTTTACCAGTTGTTTAACATCCCGACCCTCGCCATCGTCTGTACACGCAACCTGTAACGCCAATATTCCCGATGGCACCTAAAGGCAGCGGCTGTGACCGGGAACTCCCCCCTCTCCCCTCACGCAGTCACAAACCGCCTACCCATGAAAATATCGGACCGACTCATCAGAGGGATTCGCGTACCACATTTCGGACTGTAGTTATTCGGAATCGGAACATTGAATTGATTTCGACGTCAAGGTAAACACAATATACACACATTTTTTCCTTCTCTTTTGTCGAAAGCTAGCAGCTAGCGAAGCCGCGGATACATTCCAGCCCTGTGAGCTAGGCTACCGTAGTCGCGGCGGTTGTGTTTATGCGGTAAGTGTCAACACTGCAAACTCCGAGATGAACAGCGTCTTGTTGCGTGGTTGCGTACGGTCGATAAGTGTCGTACGTGGTATTTCTCTCATCTAGCTAGCTACGCCGCTCACGCTACGACTATTACGGCCGTGTGTAACTAGCTAGCTAGAAATACGGCGAAGACGCCAGCTTGCTCGTCTACTTCGTGTTTGTTTTAAAGCCGGTCAGGGTATAAGCTCTTAAGCCACACCACACGACGGCTGCTGAGGCCTTAACGTGAACGGACGCACTGTGATAATCACGCCAAGCTAACCGGTGTTGGGCCACGAGCTGTGTTGTATCTCACAGGTGTCGCCTGGTCGCGGTGAATCAGCGACATGTCATGGCCATGTTGACTCATCTGATCCCCTTTCCTCT
The DNA here is from genome assembly GCA_900312575.1 of Acanthochaenus luetkenii. Taxonomy (NCBI): domain Eukaryota; kingdom Metazoa; phylum Chordata; class Actinopteri; order Beryciformes; family Stephanoberycidae; genus Acanthochaenus; species Acanthochaenus luetkenii. The sequence continues at coordinate 3,643 of OMOT01079694.1, forward strand.
CCCCCTTTCCTGCGCACATGCAGTCAGTGGATTAGTCATATGTCTTAATCGTCTACTCTACACCTCTTCACTTGGTTACATTTGAGACGTGTTTTCTGTATCGATTGAGGTCGGAAGACCAGTGCAGAGCGAATGACCTGATTAACCACACTTGTTTTCCATGAAGTCATATGGCCCTTTCCCTTTTGGGGAAAGAGGGGCAGACTTGGAACACATGTGTTTTTGACCATTTGTGCCTTTTGCCAAACAGAACCGCTGTCCTGCAGTCAGTAAGACATGCTGTGTGGACATGCCAATGATAGATTCACTAAGGCTACAGCACCACTGTCTGAAAAACTGTCACATGTAGATAGATAGATAGATAGATAGATAGATAGATGGACAGTGATCCAAACAAATGGGGAAGTGTGAAGAAGCAACTTTTGCTGACGAGACTGAGTGTGACTGCGATGAGTGGTCAAGGGGGCAAAATGCTAATTCGAGTGAATAGGGTTTATTGTCAGTGGTTCCTGTCCAGTTGCATAGCAAGCCTCATTTCCTAAGCATAGCATGTCAGACTATGAACAAGCAAGCAGGCTCAACTGACAAGGCATGTCAGTGTTTTTTGTGCTTGTAGAAACAATGAGTTTGCTGTACGCGTAGTTGTGATTCGGCTGTCAACCGAACACATTGACCCACACTGGCTTGGATGATCAACTTCCTCTCGCCTGGAAAAGGCATTTTCATGTTAGTGTTTACAGTAATGTAACAAGTTGCTTATTGATCAGTCACATGGATCAGTCAAACATTACAACAGTTAAATAACTAGTTTGCATGGTTGTTGTATCAGCAGTGAAATTGCAAGTATTTTAAGGATCTATAGAAATGTTATTACCAAACACGCTGGATGTGCTAATTGACACTCCTACAGTAATTAAATTATTCTGTGGTATGGTGGAATTTAGAAGCATAAGCAGCATTGGTACTTGCATTTCACAATGGGTAATATAATATTGTCACATGTTATTTACTGCGACATCTGATATGTTCCATGGCCTGTTGTACAGTCTGCCTTCTATATTTGGAAACCATCTAGCAGACCAACTAAACTATGTTCATGTTTTGTCCATACATTTAAACTGGTCTTGTATGATACTGGCCAAATGACTTATTTAGTTTGCTGTTCTTGTATCACCTTAAGGCTACGTCCACACTAATTATCATTTAAAAATGTTTGAAATGAAAACGGATCTCCATCCACACAAATGTTTTAGCACTGTTTCAGAAGTGATCTCCGTCCATACTAACACGCTTGAAAACAAATATGACATGACCGTTCACGTACACTGGGCATGCGCGTGCCGGTGTAAACAGGAAGCAGATTGTGTACCCTGCGGACACTTGTTTTCATATTTCTATATAGTTATTTTTACTTCCTATTATACTTCTTATAATAAAAGGTCTTGTTTGATGCTTAACCTAAGATCTACCTCAATCTTTCTCACACATGCACTCTCACTAAAACAGAGATACATTTAGTGAGGAGAAAAAAACAATTTTATTTGTCATACCCAGAGTTGTGTGGACACTAGGCGTAAATGTAGCAAATGGTATGCGTTTTAAAATGAAAATGTATTAATGTGGATGTAGTCTTGTGCAGGTTCGGAGGCAGCTAGACACTTTTAGTGCATATTGGGCCATTGAAATCAATTGCACTTTTTAAATGTGTGTCTGTGCCTTCCAGTGCATTTGTGCCTCTATACTTGTTTTTAAAACCATATAGCCATGTTACAATGTCATTACTTGATTGCCATTGTTTGTTATACTAGCTAATGGTGTTACAGTGTCACTGCCAGACAATAGCCATTGATCATTTGATTTCTACCATAGGTCTGCCTTTGGAGGAACAATATGTAATGGCTTTAGTCTGCTACTTTCCCCCATAATGAGAAACACATGAAGTTCTACCGCCACTCACATGATGCCCCAGTTTCCTGTGGAGTGCAGCTGCCTTTTGTACATTTAGGCTAGTAGCACCTTCATGTAGCCTAGTTTGTGTATTTCAGAAAATGATTAAGACACGATAAGATGAAATGTTAATGATTTAATTCCTGTGGGAAAATTGAGCAGTGTTGAATATTTAGCCTAAATGTCATCTTACTTAGCTGGGCTTTATGCTTGAATGACCCCTGTAAGTTATCCTACAGGTTTAAATATATTTTGCACAGTTAGACAATACATAATGTGCATTTAAGGTTCTACACTAAAGTATGGTATGATGCATATATATGCCAAATGGAGCCTGATAAGTGTTTTTGGTCAAGGGTTTTTGGTATTAGGTAAACAATGTAAAGTTTTCTAGGCTACCCCAGTAAAGGTCAACTTCTATTGTTCTCTTTTGTGCTATTCTCTTGTTTACCCCCTCACACCTGAGCTGGGGAACCCCCTGTCCTGACTTGTTTAGAGTAACTGACCTCCTTCTGCATTCCATTGATGTTACTTGAGTTTCTCAGGGTGTTTGGTTTCCATCAAATTGAAAGGAGAGCATCTTCAGTTGAGGGGGCACCAATGTGTTCATAAGTAGTAGTACATCAAACACCAGAGTAGTAAATGTGTCTTTCGAAAATAGGCTATAGACCAGTTCCTGTTGTAATTTGTGCATGTTTTGGCCTATTTTAATAGTGAAATGCCACATGATGCTGTATTGACGCTAGTGGGTAATTTTGGCCAAGGCCAGGCCAAAGTCCCATTTTGTGACCACAACATTATCAGTAATAAAGCTGACAGCAAGTTAAAAGCAAGTAAGTACAAAGCGTGAATGTGAAAGCCACACAAGGGTCAAAACGGGGCTTGGCTTTTGAAGCCAAGGTCTAAGTCCTGGGCAGGACAGTCCCTCTATTGTCCTCTACTGGCTCGAAGTCCAACGAATATGTAATATATCTGTGAGGGAATCTGTCAAAGTTGTCTTTGAGATTGACAGCATTCGCACGTCACGGTGGCCCTCGAGACACGACCCATAGAATACTCTTGCGTATAGTAAGGCTTGCCTCCAGGAAAAAGAGATAAACAATCGGTGTATGTGGAAAACCTTTACAGAAACGAAACGTATCAAGATGGATCTTACAAATGTTTATTTCACAGATATGTGTTTCCTTGCATGTTCCTATCAAATTATGGTGTTTGCTGTAGTGTTACTGTGCAATACTCATGTGAAGTTACAGGACTGTTTTCCCTTTGGCGAATGATAATCCTGAATCTGTGATGAACATTGATATCTACCCGGTGCTTGTTGTTATAATCATTGTGTTGACATTGTCATACACACTTAGGTAAGCGCAACGTTTCTAATTTATATGCTTTACTCAGTGTGTGAATTTACCTGGATATGAAGCGTCCGTAGCGCAAAGTAACATAGTTTCTAAAGAGATAAGATGGAACATATGACATGTCGTATATAATATTTCTGAAAGTTAGCTTTGCTTAGAAAGTTTGGACACAAATGAGTTTATGACAGCAACTTTTCCATGAAAGCACGTCACGTCTACAAGGCCATTTACTCCGGCATTTTGAAGGGGAGAGAGTTGATTTTGTTTCCAAAAACCTTTTTGAAAAATAATAATAAATTAAACAGCGACGGTCATATTTCAGCAGCAGCGTAACGCAGCTTTTCCCTTATATGCTAGGTGCATATAAGGGACATTTACCAATGTGGATTAAGCAGATTAAATGCGAAATATGGGTGTGTTATATGCTAATTACTCCCTGTTGATGACTGGTCCCGCTGTTATCCTAGATATAATTTCTGATGTGCCTGCTGCATGTACAGTTGAACGGAGGAGATGTTGTTGTGTTTTTGCTCCTCTGGGTCTGTGTGGACCTGACATGCTAATCATGAAGCCACAGGTGGTTTTCTCATTAGCAGGTAGCACCTGCCAGCACAGTTACAGTTGTTGTGCCATTTAGCTCTGCTCTCCAGAGTGTTCCATCAGAGCCATCCGTGCTTTATGGCCTGTCTCATCCTCTATGTCCGGCCAATATGAACACCTTGCTCTGTTCATTACAGGACTCTTTGCACTGTGATATTGCTCTGTGATAACAGTATGGCTAAGACCTGCATGATGCAACACATTTTGCAGTAGGTTTATTCTGTATTCTAGTCTCTGTCACATACCACTGTTTATTTACTTTTTTCCACATAGCAATATCATGTATTATGCCAGATCAACATGCTGGTATTGTAAAACAGTAGTACAGTAATATGTTGTCTCTTCCCTGGGATCAGTTTATCAATTTTAACTTGTGTCCAGTTATCTGACAAAATTGGTGTGACATTCCTTCCCTGAGGCCAGTAATTGGAGGACATCATGCAGTGCAAGTTTTGGGCCTGCTGTCGTCAGCCGATTGATCAGAACCCCGACAGTAAAAAACACTAGAACTCTTTGCCTGTTCTGCTATTTCACATGAACTGTACTCATTATCTGAACAGGAACATTGGGCAACACACTTTAGGAAAAGGCTCAGCATTAATTTTCAATTTGTTTGTAAATCTGAGGATGTTTCTATTTTCCATTCCTTGTAAATAGAACAATGGTTTTGTATGTCGTACAGCTTTCTGTATCTGCCATCACAAGAAGCTTGGAGATGTCTCTCATTTCCAGGAACTGGTTGTGCACGTGGGAGCATTAACATGCTAGAAGTGTAGTGCCACAGTATGTGTCATTGTGACCCGAGGAGACGGGTCTAATCTGTTGCTCAGGAATGGAAAGCTGTGGAGTGTAGATGAACACACCTCTGTATAGGGTCGGACGCTGTCAAAGATTAGTTGTCTGACAATAGGAAGTAAGCCTGGAAGCAAGACTTGAGGTTTAAGTCTATTCTTAAGTTTTTGAACTTATGACTCATTCAGAATGACTTTTAAAGGCCACCTTGTACTTTCAAACCTATCTGTTCAGGCTTTAGTACTGATTTGATGTTGTGGATGGCCCTAAGATGGCTACGTTGTTGATCCTAAAATCTCGTTGACCTAATTTGCTTGCAGTCACATAATAGCATGAATGCAACCATACAATCAATATTTGATGTGATTTATTGTATTGCTTGTTGTCAACTAAATATTAGCATGAGGAGCAGAGCACATAAACAGTAATATTGTATTGCTGTATTTGTTAAACCAAAGTATGAATGGTAGCTTCTATGTGACATTTTATCTGGCAAGTTAAACAAGTACAAATATTTAGATGTGACATTTTTGCTTTATTGCTAAGCTAAATGAAATCATATGTCCAATCAGAAATTATAATCTCTATAGAAATGTTCCGATACCATTTTTTCCTTCCTGATACCGATTTACAATACCTGACCTTGCATATCGGCCGATACCAAGTACCGATCCGATACCAGTGTGTTAAAATATATACTATATATATAGTGTATAGTATAGTTTCAGGCTCGAGCTGACAATTTATGGTAATTGGTCGTGGTCAGGGCTTGGGCTGTATATGGGTTCAGCACCTCTTTCTTAAATAAAGCTGATATCTAGGTGATTAAACATGTGCTTTGTCCAAATTTCCAAAGGGCTGGTTTCAAGAGTTATGAGTAGTCCCAGATGCTACAGCTATATTCTGATAGACTGATACTGATAGTTTTCAGAATGGAAGTTTGCTTTCCTCCAGCAATGTTGGATGTCAACACAGGGTGAACTTCTAGCACCCATTTCAACTCCCTTCATTTTCATTTCTTTTGTTCCACTGTCAAAACACAAGGAATTTAATCTGCAAAAAGCAACACATTCCAAACATTTTATTCATCTCCACTGTGTCCACTGAAGCCAAGCATCTTTGAATCGTTTATCCTTCCCAAATACTTTGAACAAAGACGGCCTGTCTAATGCTGGTTGCTGAATGTCTTGGTATTCAGCTTGTGCAAGCAGATAAGTAGTCTGTGCTGTGTGAATGATGCGGGACTGAAAGTATTTTTTTGTAGATCATTGTCTTTATAGCAGCACCAACTCTCTTAGACTGTATCTTAACTTGCTGTTTCAGTGTCAGTATTGATGCTTGGAGGCTTAACTTGGTAATCCACGAAATGAATGCAAACAAAGCGGATTCTGCCAATGTATAAAATAACAAAACCCGGTTCTGCGTTTTTTGGAAATACAAATGTCAACTTCGTATTGATTTTACAATTTTAATTAGGAAGAAGATCCGAGAACAAATCACTGTTTGTTATTGTGCGTGTAAGAAACAACCTGATTGGTCCAAATGTCCACACCCAATAGGAAACACCGTGATTCGGTCTCGGAAGCCACCTACCGGATCTTCTTCCTAATTAAAATAGTAAAATCAACACACAGTTTATTTTTATTTCCAAAAAACTTTATTTTATACATTGGCAGAATCCGCTTTGTTTGCGTTCATTTGTGTGCTAAAAGTGTGACTTTGATACCTGTTTCGCCGTGCAATGCAAGTCTGGGGAGAGAAATAAACACTATCTTGGATTATCAAGTTTTAATCAACAAAGCAACTATTGAAGATATCTCGACAATATTTGGAGTTACATCATGGCAAGGTAACTACACAACCCAAACCTCTACCAAACTTTAATGATGCATTAAGCCCGGACCTGATGGGCCTGACAAGTTCGGGTTTGGCCAAAATCTCGGCCAAAAAGGTTGAGTCAGGCTCAGTTTGCGCCTCTTTTCCCCCCTCAATTTCTACTAGTCGCATCATTTTATACTGCATGCTCACGAGCACGTTAATCTATCTCTTGACTGATAGATCCTAATTAGTACGTTATGCACAATAGCCTAATGCCTAGTAGCTAAGGCTAACTGTATTTGTTTATTTATGAGTTTTATGTGGGCCTAATCAAGAAAATCTGTTGAAATCATAGAAAAAGTTTGCAACTAAGAAATAAAATGACAGTTGATGACAAAACTAATTTTAGCACACATTTATTGCTATTCAAGACCGTAGAGCAGGGGTGCTCAATAGGTCGATCGCGATCGACCGGTCGATCGCGAAGGTAGTGTGGGTAGATCGCATGACATCAACAAAAAACTAAAAAAATTATGACAAAACAATTATATATAATTTTTTTTTTAATTCACAATGAAAGACTGCTATAGTTGGTCTGACTGATGTTGACGAAAAATGTTTGCTTTGGACAAAAGCGTCTGCTAAATGATGTAATGTAATGTAATGTAGACGTCAGCCTATCATCCATCCCGTCACTTGATTGATATACAGGGCAGCCAATCAGATGACATCTGACTTTTTCTGGCTCCGTCAGCCCTCAGAGCAAACTAACAGGCCCGGGGTGGGGGGGAACCAGCGCGTCCGGTCGGGAACGAGGTCCGGACTAGACAGTTCAACTGCGCCGTCGCAGGCCGCCACACGGGACGGACCGGCGGACGGAGCGTGCTTCGGGCCCTGACC
>OMOT01079696.1:0-13105 GCA_900312575.1 Acanthochaenus luetkenii
ACACACACACACACACACAAGGGAAACACACACACACACAAGGCAGACACACTGTGCAAGTCAGTCTGTTCTGCTGGCTTTGTAGACAGCATCTGTTCTATGCCCTGTCATCCTCCCTTTGCACCCCACCCTCCGTGACAGGTGGGGGGATTCAGACTCACGAGCAAAAGAAATACACACACACACAGCTCACAGAGGTCCAAGAGTCAGTGACACATGATTGGTGTTTGCCCTACACACACACACACACACACACACACACGCACACACACACACACGCACACCTGCTGTAGGGCAGTGCCACAATGTCTTGTGGTGCCGGGCTGGCTGAGCGGCACACTGCGAGTTCACACCACCTGCTCTAAGGCCAAACACAGGATGACAGATTAGAGCAGACAGCACACACACACACACACACACACACGACCCTAAAACAATCAGGGAAGTTAACAGATATACAAGGGTCAAACTTTGTCCTTTTACCACACACACACACACACACACAAAACCCATCCATCAATCAGCTGGTACAGACCCATTGGGACAGATGAGCGCCTACACCAACCGTCTTGTGGCCGAGGAGTTTCCTCACCGACACAGTCGGAGAGAAGCTCGGCTCGGCTCTGTGCTAGAACAGCACTCTGACCTTTTCCCCCTCTCGCTAATTTCTATAAACACACTCACTCGCCACGCCGCAACCGGCCTCGCCACTGTGTTTGTTGGTTTAGCCACTGGCTCATGTTAAGACTTCCCCCCTCGATGAGTTTACAGTTGTACTCAAGAGTAAATCGTCGAGGACAGAGCAAACGACGCGGGCTAGATATGATCCCGAGAAAGATTTCTAAACACACACGCACAAATTGTGGCGGCCCCTTGGGACATTTGAACGGGGGTGTACGGAATCCAATGGAGAAAGAAACGAAAGGCGATGTCCTCTGCAACACAGCAGTGACATTTACGGGAGAAGCAGTGTGATGTGCGACAGGAAGGGCCGGTCGGCGGGATCCGTGTCGGCTTCCCAAGAAAACCTGCCTTGACTCAATATGCTTGCACCCGGGAATGCTGGGAAATGTCTTCTGAGGAAAACGTGCCGCAGGGCGTGAAGGGTGTGTGTGTGTGTGTGTGTGTGTAGAAGCTCTACTGATAGTGGTTCTATTTTGGAGAGACTTGTGCAGCAGAGACATTTCTTAGTTATCTGCTGTTCCCAGGCCCGAGGTGGTGAGAGGCAGGTCTGCATCCATTCTCAGTGCGATCAAGCTGAGCTGCCGAAGAGAGGGAGCGGGACACACACACACACACACACACACACGAACAGACAAACCGCTTGGATGTGATGTGCATTTGTTTATGTGGTAATTAAAATAGCAGTAATTGCTGTAGTGATGCCTTTTGGTAATTACATTGTACACCGGTACAATCGGTGCACAAACAAGTGGATTAACTGAAACTGTCTGGAAATAAAAGACACACTCCACACTATCACTAAGAATAGACGCACAAAGGCAGACATACGTGAGCATGCACACACACACACACACACACACAGTGAACAAAAACAGCAGACCTCTTGAATTCCACACATTTCTCTCTATCACTCAAGGACATGTTTATCCTTCTCTCTCTCCTCCAAATTACAGGGCAGAGAAAAAGAGGGACCAGGAGGGGGGGATGAGCCGAGGGGAGGGAGAGAGAGATGGGTTCAGGAACAGCTGGTCTCCAAATGAAAAAAGGAGGGAGTGGGAGGGAGGACGGACACAGACGAGAGAATGGGGTGGAGGGGATATATAAAAAGACTACAGATTAATATTTCCTGAGAGATGTGCAGAATAATGGACGTCGAGGTGGGTCTATATGATGATTGACATCATAAAAAAAGATGACGGCCTTGTGCACAGTTGGATGGGTGACACACTGCACCGTGTGTTATGTACACACACACTGAAACAGTGGATGAGAGACTGGCAAACACAGCAGGCTCACTGGCCAGGGATCTACCACACACACACGAGGTCTTGCAAACACAGGACCGACTATGCAAAGCACTTACACACACAGTGAGCACAACAGGATGTGTACAGTGGCACAGATGTCAGCAAACAACACCTTCTGGACGTCACTCTTCAAATCTAGATATGAATTGAGTGAACAATATGAAAGCAACCTGCGTTATCTCAAAGGGGACATGGATACACGAACGCTGCATTATGTTCTCATTTGGCTGTGCTTGTAAATGGTTTCCCAGCCTACAGGCTAGCTGAGTATTGAAAATAAGTCTTTAGATGAAGCTCAAAAATAAAATGAGAATAAGGGGAACTGGGTGTTTTGCTGTAGATTGGCCTTCTTTAAAGTGCTGCGTCAAATGCATCTGTGAATAGATCCCGAGGCTCTTGCAATGAAAACATTCTGACCTATCACAACGTTACACCGAAAATAACCGGAAAGATTTAAATAAACATTTGACACTAGAGAAATAAGTAGCCTTTAGGAACTGCTTCATCTGCACCCATTTTGAAAATCAGTTTTAAGAGATGTGGCTTTGAACATTTCCAGTGACTTTACTCTTCCGTCACATTATCATGACACCGTTTCATTATACCGTGAAACTATCTGTTGCTCATCTAATGTTGTCAACACCTGTCAACTCTCTTAAGAGGTACATCTTCTCAGGGCCCACGTACTGTATAACCCTGATATTCTATAGGGTTTGGCTCCATCTGCAGGCATTAACAAGCACCACCAGACACAACCAACAGGCCTCTGGAAGCTCTAGCTTTGTGCGGTCAAAATTTGCACAACCATCTTTTTAAAAAGAGCTCGAGTGCAGGACATATTACATAGAACAGTCCAAACCAAATACGTAGTAAAAACCACATTTTAGACCAGTCCCGAGTTTGATATTCCCCATCAAGTCATGTCCACCTTTGAGGCTACTTAAATGTGACCAGATAAATCGGCATACCTGAAGTAGGCTTATAGGCCTAATTGAAATATTTAATAGCACCCGCAGACATCCTGTGCCATTCTATTTCCCCAATTTGCATGTTGATAGTGTCAAATAGTGCTTTCAATCCATGCTACCAACATGGTAAACTAATGTAATATTGTTGTTGGCTATACAAGTCTCTAGGTGGCACTGTGGCTCTGGCATAAAGCGATAAATCATGACATCATCCCATACCAACCAGGGAACTGTCCACTCAGTGAGTCACTTATGGAAATGTAATCATCTGCCTTTGTTACATGAACAACAGTTTTTCAGTGGGTTGTTATGGTACGATTCATCTGGACAAATTACGCACTTGATATATGAACGCACAGCCACAGGAACAAAAGATTAGTCATTTAGCAGGCAGGATGCAGCAGCATCATGGCAGAGCTGTCGGCTAGTGGATGGTCTACTTTGGCTCATTGATTCAACTGTTCTCAAGAAGCTTTTTCAAGTTACTACTTTATGCAACTGCATCCTGTGGTGAAGCTGTTTTTGATTAGATGATATTATGAAGTCTATGCAGGCTCAGGAAGAAAATGGTCAATAGCTGCCCATTTGATTTGAATGTCATTCAAACTAGACAGATATAAATAATGTACAGGCGAGTTATATACCTTGGTTCCCAGACGCTCTGCTTCTATTAGGAAGGCAACTTTCCAGTTCAAGTACCTCACTCCATTTCCCCTCTTGCCAATAAATTTGGCTAAACAGCCTGGACAAGACCAAATTAAATCCGAGCCCAGTCCCGAGCCTTTCATGCAATTTCTTAAGAGACAAAATGAGCAGAGTACATCAACATATTGAGCAGACCATTAGAATCCTTGTCAGGTTCACCTCAAATTAGGTTAAAAAAAAGTATATTTAAAAAAAAAAGGCACACATTTGACTTTCACCAAAACAATTTATTGAGGAGGAGGAACTTTCTTGTTTGCAGCTGAAACCTGTGGAAACAAAAACAAAAAATTAATTCATATGTATGCAAAAGTTTCTCCGGCATAGGACAGTTCAGTAAACATTCCAAAGAAATCACAATGCCAACAGCTTGGGGAAATCATTTTCAGTTTTCCAACTGCTGCCAAAACACCATGCATGTTCTACAGCATATGGCAGGAACCTGGTAAAACTTGTATAACTCCCATCAGAAAACTGCAACACACAAGGGGGATTTGGGATGGGGAGCGAGGCGAGCACACTTCTTGCCAGCTTTGTGCAGCAGGCAGGTGGGGCTGGGCCCAGGTCTGCTCATCTGCATACTGCTCATTAGTATGGGTAAACAAGGAGAAAACTGCTGCCATACGGCAGGCTTGCCAAGCATGAAATTCCCTCCTCGTGTTTACCCCCTTTACCCTTGGATTATCACACCGCTGCTGCCTCTCCTGATTTTTGACAAGACACTACAATTTGGTTTTTAGTGAAGGCGAACAGACAATTCCAGCAGTGCGCCAAACAAGTCACTTGGGACTCCATAGACACTGACACTAGAAGAAAACCCAGGACTACTGTTGTCAAAAGGTTTGCATGTTACAGTGACTGTAAATTCCCATTACAGAAAAGGCGTATCAAAGCAAAGGGATATTTTAGTGATGATTGAGCATTGGGGTACCACTGAGAATCTGCACCCCAGATTTTTTTTTAAAGCTGACAGTATCACAGGCTAAGAAAACCTTTGCCAGGCCAACATGAGGCTGGAATATGACATTTTCAACAGCTGGGGAGTCTGAAATTGAAGCATTTGAGCTCTAGCGCAGGACCTCGTCTAGTCCTGTGCATTCATGGAACAGTTTCGAGCATAGAGGGTAGTCAACTCCTCATTATATTTTTACGTTACTGAGACTGTAGGGAAGCTGTGAAAGACTGTAGGATAGACGCAGGAGTGAGGTCTGGTGGCATCCAACCCTCAGCCAGCGTGCGGCTCCGAGTAGATAAAGATCGGACCCGATCAAAGCGTATTTTGATTGATTGATTGCATCGGCTACATGACACTTGAACAATCCAGATTAATTTATTTCATTTACCCCCGTCTTTTCAGCAATTGTTAGGGGTGGGACGATACGTCATAGTGCGACAATTTGCAATGTAAAAACAGGACAATGTACTTTGTGGGACATAACGATGTGCATCGAACATATGCACAGTGAGCTACATTATCTGCTGCTTAATCTGCTTGTCTCCTCTCCCCGTTTTCCTTCACATTACATTACAGCATTTAGGAGACGCTTTTATTCAAAGCGACTTACATGTCATACCGTTGGCGGAGGCAGCCATGCAAGGTACCAACCTGCTCAACGGGAGCAATTTTGGGGTTAGGTGTTTTCCCGGGAGGAGCCTGACTCGAACCGCCGACCTCGCAGTTGCGGGGCGGGAACTCTACCTCCTGAGCTACTGCCGCCCATCACACCATGCACCACACTACACACAAACACATACAGTGCTAACCACTGTGCCACCGTCACCGACCATTACAGTTTGTACAGCAGAGGGCAAAAACACCACAATGCAAAACTTCAAAGCCAAGCGGCAGAAATGTTGGCAGAGCAATTTTTAGATGAGGATGCTCCATCTACGTTTAAGTCCTCAACATGGTAATACTTTGGGTTTCCTATGAGAATTTAAAACAATGAACGAGTTGTCGACAAAACTATATGCAAGTTGTGCAAGAATATATCGCCTTATACCACAGGCAACACAGCTGATATGAGTCAGCATGTTCAACACCACCACAAAAGCCTCTTTTCTTCAGTCAGGCCGAAGGGTTACCGGAACCGCTTTGTGGCGTTGCGCGCTGCACCGGACTCGTGGGAATGGTTACCATTCTGTTTCCATCTGGCTGGCTGCTAAAACCGGGACTAGGAAGTCTCATTGGCTCCAACTTGACTGATTTACAATAAAAGCTATTTTCTTCACTGTAATATTAATATAATATCCCTATAGGGGATTGTAGTGTGTGTGGTTTGCAATAGAGGGGTTATAGTGACCTTATTGCACATTATGGTAGTTTATCCCCTGTGGTAGTGCTATAATATTCCTATAGGGCAGGTATAGGCAACCATGTGCCATGGGAGTGCAGAGTCAGCAGGTTTTCATACCAACCAAAGATTACCGCAGGCGATTTCACGGATTAGCTCCTCCTCTCTGGTTGAAGGTAATTTAATCAGCGTCTGTAGTCTTTGGTTGGAATGAAAGCCTGCAGACTCTCAGCACATGGTTGCCTATGCCTGCTATAGGAATGCTATTGTTCAGTCATAAATAAATAATGTTGCATACTTTATCATTTAACCTTTATCACATCGAATCGTGGCTGAACCGAATTGAGTCGAAGTGAACCCCACATCGTGAATCAAATCGAATTGTGAGATCACCACATCGTCCCATCCCTAGCAATGGTCGTAAATAAAATGTTTTTCTGCCAGCCGTAAATGGCTTATCCACCACCATTTACAGCAGTGAGGCACATGGAATGGAAGGAGGCGAGTCGCACCATCATATCTGCAGTGTGGAATTATGTTATACTGCCGACAGAAAGCAGCCCAACAGCTATATGATAAATCAGAAACAGACAGAATGGTGGTGGGCATGGCAGAAGCACATTAAGGAGAAAATAAGGCTTTGCTCACAGCGGCGCTACTTGGAAGAAAAAAAAGTCTGTAAAGTATCAACTTAATTTAAAAAAAACGCACGGCATTGTCTCAGTGTTAGCCTCCGTTGTTATATTACGGCATTAGTGACTTACAATATGGTTAGTTTTCCCAAAACATACGTAGGAACACCTAACGGATGGCTAAACGGATGGTGATAAATCTGTGCATTCAGAGAAGTTCAACTTTGTTGAACTTTGTCCGTCAAAAATGTATCGAGATGGACGTGCCATCAGCCCTGTCTGGACAATGGGCAGCACTCATTGAAAATGAAATGAACATCATGGACGGACAAAGGATCAGTACGGCCTCCCCTGCTTTCAATGCAAGCATTTCAAGGGGCTGCAGCAACAAAGCTGCTTTTAATGTTAGTGTAGAGGTATTTATTTGTATATTAAAAGAAATGCAGCTGTACTGTAAGTCAATTGTTCTTAATGCAATTGTTAACTCAGTATTAAGCTCATCTTTCCTTGCTTGGTTTTACTGATTGTAAGATCAATCAGAGTGATGCTTGTAGTACGCAGCTGTTAATTGTTTTTAAAAATGTAAGTATCTGCAGATACTCATTAAACGACTGACACAAAAACAGTTGATCGGGACATCCCTAGTCTTAACCTCTATATTTCAGCACAGATCCCAGCTACTTCTAACAATGACTAGATAGCATAGATTGAGGAGTTTCTCACCTGGCCAGCAATTCTGTCCAGGTCTCTAGTTCCCTGGGAAGTTAGTCTGCGACCACTGAGGGGGAAGAGAGGACAAGGAAGATCAAGACATGGAAATGAAAGAACATAACAGAGCACATCAACCTACACAACCGTGTCAAAAATCACTACACAAAATGGCCACGTCTTCAATAACTACTTCTATACGCCTCATTGATCACAACATCAGTCAGAAAAAGCCACAAAAATGTTCCTGCTCACTTGAACTGAACAAAAGCAATGCTAATGAATTTGTCCACTTGGTACAGAGTGATTACATTTTACAGTGGCTCAGTAAAATATTGATCATGAAATTAGTTTTCTAGTCATACGCATGCAATCAGCAGTACACTGATAAGTTCTGAATTATAGATAGGGCATCCATGTCTCAACATGAGGCTAGGGTTACATGCCCATTGGGAACCTCTTCTCTGCGCTACCTTATTTTGAGAGGATGCACTGTTGTGCAGTACAGTGTGCGCTGAAAGCTTAGCATGTGTGCAGAGACTTTAGCATTACCATTCAAACAAGTTTTCAATAGTTACTTAGCAATAAGAACAACGCTTGCACCTCCAAAGCATTGTTATTTAGTAAATGAATTAAAACGGTGCGCAGTGGACACCTTTAAGGAGACTCACCCATTGGGATCCTTCTCTACCATCTTGAGCAGCTCAAGTGCCTGCAGCACCTTGCGAGCCACATTCTTGGATCCTACGCTGAAGTGGGCAGGGCACACACCATTCCTCTGGCGACCTCCATAGATCTTGGTCATGGAGCCTACACCAGCACCCCCACGGAGGTACAGGTGGCGAACTGTGGATGCTGAGGAGGCAGGAGATGAGGACGTTAATTTCAGTTAGCCTAACCGCCATGTTAGCAACACGTCTCATGGGAATTCTTTCCCAATATGGAGATGTTGGTTAAATAAGTGGGCATGTGACCAAAGCTGAAAATCTGGACAAGGAAAATGACTGAGAAGTGCTTTACTCTCCCACAACTACTAGGAAAATGCCCGTGAGCAAAGCACCTACCCCCTAAGCTGCACCAGTGCATATAGCCAATAGCGCAAAATTGAGTAGTATGGAGCAACACTGAGTGGTGAGCCTAAACTTTCAAGCTATACCATTAAATAGTTGTTCTTAAGTCAGCTGGCTTATTTACAATAAACAGGTTAAAACTGAGTGGTGGTAAGGAATTGTAATGGCCTCAGAAGCAAACAAAATTTGCCCCATCTTCCCTCATAGGCAGAAGACTTGATGAAGCACCTTGTGTCACCTTCTCTCCAACAAATCATGTCCCCTCTCTTCGGCGCACTCAAATCTGGCCGATTTACGACTGCTTTTCGGTGTTCTTAAATACTGTTCTTAGCCAAGAACACATCCAAGATAATAAATTGTTCAGGAATGCCAGAATTGTCCCGGAAACTTCACATGTTATTAAGTGGACTTAAGAAATGTGTTCTTATCTTTTGCGTAAATGCATTCCAGAATGAGGTCCATTCTTACCAAGAGAGCAGCCAATTCTAACAAATCGCAGTAAATTCCTGTAGTGACCAATTGGCTAAATTCCCAAATATTTCCCCATCTTCCCCAGCAAATGTATCAAACTTCCCATCTGGAATACACCTCTCAAACTCAAACAGTAGGAACCCTGAGTGAAGAGACTATAGGACCTACCAGCTCTAATGTAAAACCAGTTCTCATCACTGGGGGCCAGCTCCTTGTGCTTAGCCAGCTTGACAAGGTCCACCCAATCTGGCACCTTCAGCTTTCCTGACCTGGGGATAGGAGAAAGGTGTCAGTACATAGGAACCATAGCGAGGCCACTTACTAACATTTCGTTAGTGTGTACTGTACAAGTCTGTAGTAAGGCATGGGGCATTTTTTTAAAAGATTGAATTACAACTGAAAAATATATAGGTATTGGCAAAGCGATGCAAAAGTTCATTGAAAACTACATTTGCCACAAAATCACTCAGGTTGTGTTGATCACAAAGCAGAGTAAAAACACGGATGTGGCAAACGTATTGAATACTACTCACTTCTTCAGGAAGGCAGCAAGAGCACGGACAAACTCCTGCTGATTGACGTCTTTCACTGTGACACCTGGCATCTGGAGTCAAGAACATCACAATTTCATTCATGCACGTTATCTAAATTCTTGAGTAGGAAACGAGCTGGTACTCAAATATCGTCACAATGTATATGTCGCCTAACGGATCTACATCGTGACACATAACACGTTTGAATAGTCCAATCACTTGGTCTGGGGTTACTTATCCGATTGCTATATGTGGGGGTGACTGACACGCTCAACTCCATTCATCCAGCCAAGGGGTTCGTTAACGTAATTAACGTAATTACCGACAATGAAAAGACCGGACCAAATAGTTCACAACAGTTGTGGCTGTTACATGTGCAGAGCCTCTACACGCCATTAAACCGCCATACGCTAAAACATTAACTCGGAAGCTAGGAACTATTAGCCACCAATAATACTTTCAGGATAGTCTAAGCATGTCGTCAACGCCATTAACATTGGACAACTGACATTCGATCTGACCACAAATACCTATAAACGACATTTGTACTGGTCAGAATACACAAAAGCAATTTCTCAATCAACGGAATGCAAAGAAGCGACAGCTAGCCCGCTAGCTAGCAGGCCTCAACGCGGTAGCATGGGGGCTGCCATTATTGATAGATGTGGAGTATGAGCGCAATTTACGAGACAAAAACTTGAAAAAGCTACTTAACATGTCACGTAAAGCCCCACACACTTGTTAATATAGCTGTAATGATGCACCCGGTCAAGTTTCGACAGTGAAAGGCAACAATTTGGCCCTATTTTGTGTAAAGTAATTGAGTGAAGAGAGATCTCAATTTACCTTGCTTGTGGACAGCGAAGGGAAGAGGATGGAACGGGGTTTCCAACCCAGGTTAAAACGGACAAATCTCGTGCCATTACGCGAGACCACGGCGTTGTTTTTTCAGTGGTCTCACTCACCAAAGTCTAAAGACAAATCACGAAAACAGCCCAGATTTCCTCCAAACGAAACGGATTGGAAAGAGACAGAGGGAGACGCACGTAGTAACCATTGTATTTAAGACAATTGAACCGGAAATTCATATTTTCTTGTAATCTGATAAAATGGAGATCGATGATAATGTACCTTATTACAAGATAGTTTTTTTCTTTCAAAACTTTATTGCAAGATTAGACAAAACACAAGGCAAAAATCGATTTAAAAAAACACAAAAAATAAAGTCTTCAGACATATTTGATTTGATTTGATCTTTATATGTCTCGAACCATAAACAAACACAATCCATAATAATAATAAAAATTAAAAACAAAATAAGTTCGAGAAGGGACAGGATGAAGCCAAGGCTTATCTTGTCCTGCCCCCTCTATGACAATTTTATATTACAAAAAAGTAGTAAAAGTCAAATCATATGCCAAAATGAATCTAAATTTCTAAAAGTTATATATAAATAAAATAAAAGAATCCACATATAATAATTCACATATTAATAAAAAAGGAATACAACAAATAATTGACAGATAATTTATCACTGAAATGTTAATCAAATAATTTTACAGTCAACATACTTTTTTGTTGTTGTTATTTGTAGTTTCAAAGAGTCCAGGAAAAAGGAAAATTCAGTCATGAAAGTGCATGAATATATTTTCTTTAGTTTTTTATTCTCTGTTCTTTTGTGTTGTTGTTTTGATTTGAGAGGCATCAATGCCCATGTATGAACATTAAGAATGAGAAAATAAAATAATTTATTGGAAAAATACTAATGTATCACCCCAAAAAAAATTCTGGGCACACAAACTCAGTTTTCCATTCATATTCAGTGTAGAGTACATCTTCAGAGTAGCTCCAGAGGCCTTGTCTCTTGACGTCATTAGTGCCCTTATATGATTTCTCCCTTTGCGGGAGAGTTTCTTATTATTGAATGAACTGTCTAAGATCACAGGAATAACATGGATGATGTTCAAAGGCTTATATATTTTATCCTGAAGGCTTGCATTCCCTCTGTGTCGGTAAAGGGCCTAACAACTAGTTCAGCACACACTGGAATACTGACCGTACCCCATTGCTCCATTATCTCTGCTCATCCATGTCACGTCCAACTCATGTTCATTCATTATCAAAAAGCAAATTGCCTTCAGAGTAATGTGAGTCACCTGTCACTTTCCCCCGTCTGTCTCAAATTAAGAGAAAATTGGAAGCATCAGAAAAAGAAAGGTTTTGCTAGAGATAAGAATGAAGGATTAACTGTAACAGTGTGTGTTTGTGTGTGTATGTGTTCATATATGTGCGTGTGTGTGCGCCTTATTTACATATTTCCCTGGCCGGCAGAGATGGTGTTGCCCTTTGCACATCTCGGATGGAAAAGGGCAGTCATGCTCCAACATTGACACAATTGATATGTTTGCAGAGACAGCAGACGGAGATAGCAGGCAGGTGGATAAGCAGTGGTTTATGAATCAGAGTTTACTCTGTCAGCGGGCGCAGACAGACAGTGAGAGGTGAGAGGGAGAGATAGAGATCCTGGAGGGAAGACCAAAAAAAAAGACATACAGAGGATAGATTAGAGAGCTTTGTATAAACGATCTGTGTCATCGCAGGGCTTCACAACAGGTAACTGTAACTTTTGATCCTAATCTGCTCCTTTGACATAATGTCGCCATCCTAGACACCCACTGAGACTTCAGCTCTCTGACAAGCTCTGGCCACGCTGGAAGGTTTGGACATATATAGCTTGAATGTCGTTTCCATGTGCGTAATTGATTAACAAAGGTAATGAATTACACCGAGAGTGACCAGCCACCAATTCGAATTGAAAGCCCACACAAGGTGGATTAAACTCCATTAATTACTTCAGTAAATCAATTTGGCTGAGGCCCTTCAAGTGGCGAGACAGGAGACAACTGTGTAAAGTGATTATGAAACGGTCTAAAGAGGTTATTCCAGCCAGTCGTGATTATTATGGAAAACTGACGACTACCACGGAATGTTCTGAAAAGGTCAAACTAATTATGCGGAATGGACAGGTGGCATATTGCCGCGGCAAATGTGGTATTTCAATATTCACCCGCTCTGCTTTATGTGAGGCTATTGTTTGAAAATTTGCTAAAATTACCTGCCAATCATTGTTCAATGCATTTCTTGAAAACTACTGTGTGTGTATCTGTGTATGTGTGCGCGTGCATGCATGCATTCCTGTGTTTATGCATACATGTGTAAGCCTGTTTGTCCTTCGGAGTGTGTATGAATGTGGGTGGATGGGCCAGAGGGAGAAGCGAGGCAAAACCAAGAGCAGAAAGAGGGGAGAGAAAGTGAGTGTTAACAGTATGTTGCTGCCCAGCTTGGCGCCTGCTCCACTGCGTCTGCATGGCGCTCACATCCTCGCCGGAGGACTTCTGTCACGTCTGGTCTGGCCTGACCTTTTCACTCTCCAGGCACGTTTACAGTTCTCCAATACCTATCAAAGTCTCCAACACGCTCGCCCTCCTCCCTGCCTCTACCACGCTCCTGCATCAAATTCTCTACCCTACCTTATCCGTCCTCCGTTTCACCATTCTGACCTACTCCCCACGTTTAACCTCACATATTTCCTCCCATTTGATTCGTATCCCCTCTATTCTCTGTCACTCTATATGTCCGACCATGCCTTTGACGATGGAAGTGGAGTTGCAGGGGCAGTTCGTGCTGAGAGTCACACCATTAACAGTAATGACTGTTTGAGTAATATTCAAATATG